>VUQR01036170.1:85208-109687 GCA_015108515.1 Hemichromis elongatus
TCTTTTTTAACAAACAACACTGTGATATTCAAAACTAGGGTGGCACTTGGGGTGGCAAGAGATAATTTTAGGGTGGCACTTGCCACCCCATGCCACCCTTCTAGATCCGCCCCTGGGTACGACCGTATAGCGTTTAACGCGTGGAACTACTGACCTTACTTTGAGTTTGATTCCGTAAAAAGTGACAAAAACATTTGTGTACGCTGCAAGGGAAGAAAACTTCTTTTTAGAATAGAATAGAATAGAATGCCTTTATTGTCATTATACAGTTGTACAATGAGATACAGAGCATCTCCTACTCAGTACAAAAATGCGGGGGGGGGGGGGGGGGGGGGGGGGGAGAAGGGAGGGGGGGGGGGGGGGGGGGGGGGGGGGGGGGGCTGTGTTATCGGTGCATGTGTGAGTTCAGGGTGGTTGGCTTTGGGGAAGAAACTGTTTTTGAGTCTGTGGGTTTTTGTGCTGATGCACCTGTAGCGCAGGCTGAACATGTTGAAACCAGGGTGGGAGCTGTCCTTGATGATGTTTGCTGCTCTGCTGAGGCAGCGGGAGGAATAAATGTCCATCAGGGGAGGGGAGAGGGCAGCAGATGATCTTTTGTGCTGTCTTGACCGCACTCTGAAGCCTCACTCTATCCGCCTCGGTGCAGCTGCCGTACCACACCGTGATGCAGTAGGTTAGCGGGCTCTCAATGGACGAGCGGTAGAAGGTCAGCAGCAGGTTGGAGTTCGGCTTGTACTTCCTGAGGACTCTCAGTACTTCATTGGGTAAAAATGTTAAACTGCTCATTAACACAAATATCTAATCGGCCAATCTGCTGCACCATTCCCTGATGAATACATAAGTCATATTACAGTAATAAAAAACACAAAAAAAACTTGCAAAAGAAACAAAAACTAAATTGAGAAGTGCAAATCTAGGCTGGAAAAGAGCTGAAAACAAACAGACGACTGAACGCAAGCACCTACTTTAATTAATACTCTGAATAAAGCTAATAATTGGAGAACAGCGCACTTTTTACTGACATGACACAGATCACATTTAGAGTTAATTAAAGTGAAGCGTAATTGAACTGCACGATGTCTCATAAATAACTCATTCGTACTACTTTAACACACACCTCCTGTCACCAGGGTTAGTTGTCTTTTCTGTTTGTTTTTTGCATCTTGTAGTGTCCTATTCCTCCCATTTAAAAAGTGCCTTAAGAAGATCAGTGTGTGTGCTTTTTAAAAATGCAAAGAAATCCCTCACTTTGATGATCAGGCCTCGACTTTCCTTTCTGCTTTATTATTAATGTTGTTTATCTGCTGAGAAAAACTTCTGGAGCAGTCTAGTTGAGCTGGTCCAGAAAATAAGTTTCTAAAAAGTTGCGTGTAATAAAATGAATATGCTAAATAACCTGTAAAACCTACTGGAATATTTTCCTGTAAACACAACTAAGTCATCTATAAAATAAAAAAAAATAAAAAAAAACCTCCAAAGGCAACCGTGCTTCAGTTTGCATAAACAGGCAGTGGTGTAAGAAAGAAAAACCTTGTTATCTGATATAAATGCAGCAACAATCTTTTACTGTGATTGAGTTTGCTCATAACCCTCTGATGACTTTGTTTTTTAATGCAACCCAGCCAAAAGGAAAGTTTAACATGCACATTATAACCTGCCTCTTCCATCATATACTGTTGCTAACAGGCAGTTTTGATTAATCTTTTTTCTCCCCCGCCCCCCGATTGCCTGATATAACCCAACAGACCGTGAACTACGCATTAACCAACCGCCGACTCTTACACTCTCTGTGTTTCGCATCTCTCTGTGATACCTGGATGTGACGGACGGAGGAACTAAGACTGGGACTGGGTAAGGGACCGGAGCTGTGGCTGGGCTAATTAAATTTTCCAGGCACCGCTGGCAGGCATGTTGCTTTTCAAGCACAGCTATTAACTTAGTTCTGCCCATTACCGTTCTCCTCCTCTACTTCTCCTCCTCACCACTCATGCCATCTATCACACTCTGAGTGGTAAAGAAGGACGGAGGCACAGTTCAGAAGAAGGGAGAAAGAGATTGAGCGCGCTAAAGGCAGGAGAATGAAAGAGAAGTGGACTCGTTCTTCTGCGAATGCCCACAGAATAAGAAAAATATCTGCTACAGTACGCACACAAAACAAAACAGGCACCAGTAACAAATTGCAGCATAAAAGGGAGAAGCTGGCACAAAGGTGGGTTGCAAAGCGGCTTGCATATGTGACGGCACCTGTGGACATCACCTGGACGGGACTTTTAAATTGGCCATCGGCTTGCATCCAGTTGAGCTGCAACAAAGCTGTCTGATCTTGTATTTTATGAAAAATTAATGGCACAGTGCTTTGCTAGTAATCTATGCTAGCACGAATTTACAAGAATTACATGAATATATTACATTTAGTGACAGGAAGAAGAATATATCTTTAATTCAGTCATGTTTGGATGAGAAAACAAAGAAAAAAAACACATACCCGGGTTGCCTCTGTGGTGGCGGGTAACTACAGTAATCTTTACCTTTAAGTGTTCCGTTATGGGGGAGAAGTTTGTTTTAAAATGCCAACTGCACGATCACATCAGCCTTGAGTCTTGCACATCTAGTCTGACACTACCCATAGCTCTTTTTCACAGCAGGCATTTTGTTCCTTCAAGGAAAACACAGGTGCAATTAACACCGCCAACAGAGTCGCATCAAGCGCGTCAGTGAGCCGCTCGAGCAAGTCTGCGTGGAAAATATCAAAGCCTGAGAAGTGGGGCGGTTAAATGGGACGCAGCCATTGCTAATTAACGTTATTAATGATAATAATTACTTCCTACTACAACAGGTCAAAATGAGCGCTAAAAAAAGGTTTACCGTCTGAAGGTTGGGACTGTCGGATAAAGTCAGATGGCATTAAGCACTGCAGAGTCGCTACTACGCCGCTTTCTCACTGGCTTCATTTTTTACAAATGTGCTAGCACTGGAAGTGCGTGTGTTAAAAACAACCGATAAAATCTGTGAGCAATGTAATGTGAAAGAAGTAGCTAGTAGGCAGAAAAGCCCAGACGACTCTCCCAGTGGTACAGTCCATTTTGATGTCTTTCAGCTGACTGTTTTGGATCACTCCCTGGCAGCAGTAGCAGGAGGAAGGTGGCTGATTTCAGCGTAAAAGAGTCTGAGATAAAGTTATTACAGCAACCTGTTCAGCACTCAACAGCACACAAAGCAACTACAGTAAGTGACGACCACAAGAAGCATTTAAAAAACATAACCAGAAGTAGAGTGAATATCATTTTAATTGAATCTGGTTAAACGGGCTGCAGCAAGCTGATCAAAGACGTCCCGAGTGAGCTCAAGTTCCATATACCAATCTCGACACTGCGTAGAGTTTTAAAAAATGTTTCCCATGCTTCAAACTCAAGCACTTGTCAGGCAACACTGTAATTTTATTGACAAGAGCACAAAAGCCTGGCAGAGTCAAACACGTGTATCTCTCCTCCAGCTTAAATCCCTGCCAGCCATCCAACCATATGCATTTTTTTATCCAAACAACAAAAGGCGTGCAGCAGGCACCTGCTTGAATGTCAGTCCACAGAAACCAGACATCTCCTGCAGGAAAAACAGGAGAGAAACCCGCTTAATAATCTACATTTCCAGAGTGGGAATTGCCGGAGGGCACAAACAGCCCTGAGCCTACCAGGAGGGAAAATAGAATTGCTCTGAACCATACAAAGCTCTAAAAATACGACCGACTCCACTGTCTGCCCAACTTGTGTGTTGGAAAATGAAAACCGCTCGGTTCCTTCCACGTCACCCATTTCCCCGGTAGAAAACAGAGCTCGCTGTGGTTTCTGAGGGACGGCACAAACTCCAACAGCAAACTCTTAAACACATGGACTAAGAAAAGGGCCTGTATTTAAATCCCCCCCCAATTATATTTAATTGAGGAAAAACACAGCCAATTCCAGCCGCACCGGCTGAGCCTGTGAGCTGAGCTTGCGTTGTGACGGGCCCGTTTTCACTGGGGACGGAGCACTGGCAATGGAAACGTAAAGCTGGAGACTGAGGCGGGGATAGGGAGGAAACCGTGACAGAGGGAAAATGAATGAGAGTCTAGATAATGAATGAAAAAGAGAAAAAAAATTTGATCGAGCGAGGGAGGGAGGGTTGGATAATTACGGCTAGAAGAGAGGGGAATAACTCCCTCCGTTCTGCCCTCCTTGTCTTGTGGCGCAGGGTTATTTTTAGCTACGAAGGGAAGCAACAAGGTGCTGTAAAGGCAATCATTTCTGCTGCAGCACAGCCATCGCTCACTGCAACATCTCTGTCATGGCAGACGACACACACACACAAATGCATGTGTGGGGTTTTTAGGGGCCAGGCTGAAGCGGTCAATAGCCAAAATATAGCCCATATTCCCCCTCAAGAAAGCCACAGTCTCAAAGATACTGATAACACAACACCTAGCTAACTATCGACTCCTCCCCGAATCAGATTTGTCCACAATTTGCCGCCTAAATAGCAACTCCTTTAATTGTTTTGGGCTAACGTGAATGCCGCATTTTGCAAAGGTCAAGTTTCTCGCTTGAAAGTGCTTCTCGTTTATCACGCCGAAAACAAACGCTCCTTCTCAGATGCCGAGCGTGTGAATACCAGCCGAAAGTGTGTCGGGTCAAGCCAATTGTGTTAGGGATTAGCTGAGCGCACGTACACAGAGTGTTTTCCCCACATCGTGACATTTACCGGGTCAAGGAGAAGAAATCCGATCCTAGCATCTGAATCGATAGCTCCTCTTAAAGGAATTAAAATCGTACAGTATTTTATTACCCGATGCATCTAATAGCGTATTCTGAGATCGATGTTTATGTGCTTTTTGCTGTCCTATAGGTTATCCTTCCACTTCCCAGCTGTCTGCGCAGTACTACGTTGTGAGGTCAAAGTCATGAAATCTGAAATTTGATACCAGTGACATTGGAAAGAAAACGCCTCCAAGACTTACTAATTTACTCATTAACATATGTTACGTTAAATAAGTGTTAAGGAAAAACCTGCACACCTATCAGTGCACTCAAAACACGTCTTCTTTGGATCTAAAACGAGGACTAATTACAGCTTTAAATGCTTTGTCTAGATCTTCACTGGCATACAGGGACTTATGCAATATAGGGCTAATTAGCCAAGTATGTTGGGAACAAACGTATTGCAAATGTTGAGATGATTTATAGATATGAATAATGCTAAATAGTTACGTGTGTCAGCAGTTAAAGATCTGCTTCTTAACATAGCGTGACTCACAGCTCCGCAGTACAATGCAGGGAGAGGGATTATGGCAGACAATTATTTTAGTTTAACAAAGAAGTTGCGGCTTCTTTTTAAATTATTATTATTTTAATCAGGGGGTAAAGCTGTTGACAGTGTCACAGTCTGGAAAATTGGAGGTCCCAAAGAAAACCCATGCACCAGACTCGGGTCAAACACACTGCAACTTAAGAAATCACCAGGAAATAGAAAAATGCAACAAAAAAAAATGCAACAAAAATCCAGAAGTACACAAAATGCAACAGAAGTTAAAGTAAAGACAAGGGAAGAAGATAAAAAAGAAAAGAAAAAAATGGCTTTAGCTGTGTTTTGTGTGTTTCATTCAACTTCTGTAATGTTTTGTCTGCGTTTGACCTCTCAGGGCCACCGTACCAAACACACACAATAATGCTAAATAAACTAACCAATGGCAGTGGTAAGCCAGTAACTGCTTTGAGCATTAATGCAAAATTCCTGTTTTTGTTCGCAGAAAACTGGTAGCTTTACACAAATTACAAAAACACATATAAGCTATTACTGACTCATTAGGTGGCTAAAATGCGAACACTGATGGCATGCTGACAAGATGTATTATAGGTAATACACTGACTGTGGATAAACAGTTCATACAAATCAAAAATGAACAATTCAAATTTACCTTTTGATGCAAAACATTTGTAGAAATATTCAATAAGATTAAAGGATTAGAGGTTGTCTACAAAGTTATGTTAACTGTTTCATATCTGCTTTCTTAAAGCCAAGAAAAAGTTTAACACCTGCATGATGTATCATCACATTTACCATGAGAGACTTGAGTAGTATCAGTCTCCTCTAACTTCAACCAGAACAGGAAATGAGTGCAACCCTAAAACTCCAAATTATTAATTTCAGGTGGAAATGCGTATCTTACCTGTGATGAGTTCTCGTACTTCCATGTCGTTGGTCTTCCTCAGAAGGCGGATAAGAGCTGGGATGCCATCGCAGTTCTTGATGGCCACCTTGTTGTCGTTGTCCTTGCCGTAGGAGATGTTGCGCAGGGCGCCACAGGCCTTACGGTGGACTTCAGACTTGGGGTGATCCAGGAGACCCACCAGAACTGGAATGCCCTTCAGCTGACGCACATCTTTCTTGATCTTGTCATTTTCGTAGCACAAGTGCTGCAGGTAGGCAGCGGCGTTGGACTTGACTGGGTCGATGGGGTGGCCTAGCATGGCAATAACCTCAGGGAGATCAGGGTCCCGCCAGCGTGGGTCCTTGCGGATGCTGTCAATTGAAGGTGAGCGACGGCCACCCATGCGGTCCAGACTGGCCATGCTACCCCTCTCTGGCTGAGCCAGTGGTGCTGAATACATCCCGTGGATGTAAGGGTGGCGCTCATCGATCAGCTCAGCCTCAATGGGGTCATCTGGGTACCCTCTGGATGAGGAGAGAAGAGAAGACAGTTAGGACGAGGACGATGGACGAGGTAAATGGGGGGTGACTCAGACAGATTTGTCTAAGGCAGCCGGGGGGAAACACTCTGAGAGAAGCTAACTGAGGTGAAAGCTGCTGACTAATGAGGGGAAAAGAGAAAGCAAAGGACATGGTGAGTAAGAGGTGAAAAGAAGTGAGACACAGAGGAGGAAAAGGACAGAAAGAGAATAATCTGTGGTTCAGATCTGATTTTACCAGATTTGTCAGAAGGACTGTGATGCCACTTGTTTGCAATAAAAGACATATAGCACACAGCATTCTTATTATTCCTCCCTGCCAGGTGGCAGCAACAAAAATGTCAGACTTCAAGAAACAAAGTCTTAGAAAGAGTGACTGAGAGACAGGAAAAGACTGGTGGAAGAAAAGACGGGCACTTCACAAAGAAACAGAGACAAGGCAATACCAAAGAAAATCCTTTGAAGGATAGCCTTGTGAAGTTTTTCCTTTTCTTTTCTTTTTTTTCCCCCTTCTAGAAGCCACCACATACGGCAGAGAAAGGATTTGATGTCTTTTCCCCCCAGGGAACACGGAGAGCTTGGCTGTCCCCTCGGGGAGGACTATGAGCTCCTATGATACCTCCAGGGCTCCCTTTGTTCACAGTGCCAACTCTAGCATACAGTTGCTAAAATGTTAATGACCATCACTCTGGGACGCTTCCACCAGCATTACCCTTATTAGTGCGACTGTCATTACAGCTAAGGACCTAAACAGTCTTGAGCTTGGCTAATTTCTCTGTGATGGAACTGAGTGGCAGAGAAAGAAGGGAGCTCATGGGGTCCGCTGAGGGGGGGGGGGGGCTTCCTCTAATGATCCCCTGCTTCCCAAGCCTCTCAGGGCCTGCTCTCTACAACTCTTTACTCCATAGACAGCCTCATCAATTTCCTCTGGAACGTGGGTGAAAAAATAGGCACTCAATTCGAGTGACAGATCATCGTTGCCAGAGTCCAGGTGACTTATTGGTTTTCTTTAATCATAGGAAGGTTGTTTTTTTGTTTTTTTTTCCTGTTGGGCTCGACTGCAGCAGCTCAGGTAGGCAAAATTTCACACTGGCAGAAAAGTTCAAAGGAACATTGTTGAAGCTTGTTTCACCAACATGTCTCCTTTGTCTATAAGGAGACGTGTCTTTTGTTTGCACTCAACAACCATCCTATAAATATGGCTATACTATACTGTTTGCACTGCACAACCATTCATATTGTTCATATTGTAAATACTGTTATATTTCTCTTCTATATACTGTGCTAAGTGCCCTCTTTATATTTTATACTTTAACTACTTTTATTATGTTTAGAATGTTACTATTCTGCTTCTTGTCTTGCCTTGTTTTATTCTATTGCTGCTGGCTTCTGTGAGCTACCAAACAAATTTCGTTGTATGACTACAATGACAATAAAAGTATCTTTAATCTTTATCCTGTTCTTTTCCTCTCTCACCCCAACCGGTCACAGCAGATGGCCCCGCCCCTCCCTGAGCCTGGTTCCGCCGGAGGTTTCTTCCTGTTAAAAGGGAGTTTTTCCTTCCCACTGTCGCCAAAGTGCTTGTTCATAGGGGGTCATATGATTGTTGGGTTTTCTCTGTAAGTACTATTGTACAATATAAAGCGCCTTGAGTCGACTGTTGTTGTGATCTGCTATATAAATAAAATTGAATTGAATTGAAGTGAATTTAGGAATGTTAACATAGGAAGAGGAATATCATGCACGTATGCACAGCCACTATCATACCTCGACATACTCCACAGCTCGAAACTCCTTACCCTCGTTACATAATACAGCTCTCTGCCTCGAGTACTTGATATATGGTGGTTAGCGGTGTGACAAAATGTTGTTCAGCGGTAAGCAGCGAATTCCTGACCGAGCTCTAGTTGTAATGTGTTTTATATTAACTATGCTTCCCACGCATCAGCGAGGACATTCCTTTGCACTGTCTTTGTTTTTATGAACAAATCTGATCGATCTTTAGTGCTGACTTCAAAGGAAAATCCTCTACGTCTTCACCTTCTCTGTGCTGCGATGCGGTCTCGGTGGTAATATCAAATGGTTGCAGTGACGTTGGTCCTCGTTTGAACACCTTGCGCCCAGATAAACACATTTTCTGTTCAAACCTTGAAATTTAAGCTAAAGCTCTTTTCCGAAGAATCAGCCGCCGCAGTGAGTGGTTTACTACCTGGCAGGAGAAATCTCTGACATTTCAAAAAGCGATTTTCAATTGCTATCCGAGATCTCTTGTGAAAGAAAAACACAGACATGACATTTGCTCTTAGTCATTGCTTATAATGAGCTGACTAAATGTATCGAATGCAACAGGAGAAAAGTGACAACACAAAGCTGCGGGTCGTTCGGAAGACAAGCATCTTTCTCACTCACGCCTCTGATTAAGACGAAAGCTGTGAAGACGCAAGTCGGATATTTTGTTTCCTTTCCACTGTACGTTACAACCAGATTTTTGGATGGTTTGCATAGTGTGGGTTGTATTGAAGCAGCACCTTTTGTAACGATATCTGTGGAGTACAACAAATTTAATCAGGTTTTCACAGATCCAAAGTGTATGATGTGTGCAAAGGTACTGGAGACCTTCCTAGGGCAAAATATGTATAGAACAGGGTGTTTAAAGCATATTAAGGCCAGCAAGTTGATAATGTCCTGCATACTTTTTACAGTAGCAGGCAACTCTCCATATCAATGTGTTGTCAAAAGCCCTTCACAAAATAACGAGAGCCGGAGGGCAAATAGCACAACGTTAAGTGCTTGCACACCTAAATCATTCGTCTCTCTGTTTCCAAGTTCAGCACAGTGGCACGAAAAAGCAAGGACGTTTTGATATTACTGCTTTCAAAGTCATTACATAAAATACATTTTGTTCATTTGTGCTAAACTTTGAGATGCTCTGCGCTCAGTTTATCTTCCCGTTTTTTTCCCCGTTCCTTGCCAGATAAGAGATTTGGATACTTAGAGAGACGGGCCGATAAACGGCATAAGCGTGGAAGTTGTATGATCCATAGAAGCAGGTTAAAAGTTAGCTGGAGCAGTCGTGCCGAGCACCCATCCTGTCTGCAGGACACGTGCCCTCCCTCATTTGTTGCGTTGTCTTTTACATAACTGGCATTTAGGCTTTTATGGTGCAACTTGGTGCATCTCACTGCCAGAAAAATCGATACGAGATGTACTAAAAGAAAAACTCCTGCCTAGCTATTGTAACAAGATTCTAAATCTCCTATTCAGGTGGATGAATGGAGGGTCAACAAATATGGAGTAAGACAACACGGCTGTCGAGAACAGCCCCCGTGGCTTAAAGCTGCAAGTTAACTAAATTGAAAGAGCCATGGTGCTGAATGGCTATGGCTTGAAGGCATATGTCAAGTCACAACAAACCTGAACTCTGTATTCTGTGCGTTTAAGGTTCTTTTAAAAGCTTTTTTTCTTTCTCCTCTCTAATCTTTATGGAACATTTTGGGGGAGCCACAAATCTCAATAGCAGCCTGTAACCACAGTATGGAAGGAGGGGCCAATCACGAACGCACAAGCCCGATTACAGCACATCATTTGGACAACAACTGCTGCTCTGAGGTTTGGCAAAAAAACACAGAGTTTCTTGACACACTACAAGGAAAAGGAGGGAAGCTTTAAGTACATGTGCACGTGCTGCTGGTTTACTAATTGCTTCCATGTGTACGCCATCGTCCAAACACACACAACAACATTCAGACATCTCTTTCGCTATAGAGTATTTAACTTGGCAAAGAAAGGTAGAAATTACCCCGCACTAAAAGAAGGGACGTTCACAATCTGAGCATCAATAACACACACACACACGCGGACACATTATCTGCTGTGCTGCGTTTCTCGTGCACTTTCTTTAACGTGCACTTCAATACACAGATAAGATGTACAGTTGTGCAGATCGTGCCTCATTTAGATCTGGGCCAACGCGGCGGGGCCTTTGGTGAAGCAGACATCTTGAGGCTGAGTGATGGGAATGTCAGGATTTGCATTTAAATTGGCGCCATTGTGCGTGCAGGGTTGGGTGTATTCATAGGATGTGAAAGGGTTCTCTGCAGCCAGATATGATGCTCTGAGCATGATTACGGAAGATCACTCTCCTCATGTTAATCGAGCTGGTAAACGTCCAGCCTGTTCGTTTCGTACACGACTGCGTACGTGTGCTTGTTTGGTTTTATGTCGCAAAGCACAGAAAAGAAAAGATAAGCAGACACAGTAGATATTAGATGTGTGCGTATCTGCAGAGTTTGGCACACGATCGATTTATCTGATCTCTGTCGCATCCTCACTATGCTTCATCGTTTGTCGATTACTTGCGTCACGTTTCAGTCACAGCCATGCGTGAGCCTCGTCTTCCACAGGCCCATAAAAAGAGGCGACTATGAAGGATTACAGGCTTAGAAGATGTTTGCATTTCATATGTACAAATACCATCCTGGCATTTATGAGGTTTTCAGTGACTGTCCTTGTTGACAATGTTGCTCATTTTGAATTAATATTGTTTTATCGTGCATAGGAGTCATTGTGGAAATGGGAAGTGAAAGGAACAGAGAGCTGGAGTCTTTCCATCCAGTCACTTTTTAATTACTCTGGTTTTCCGATAGCATTTTCTATCACACCACTACTTGATTTTTTTTTTTTTTTAAACAAAGTGACATTGTTTTATTTACAGAGTGGAAGTATAGGCACCCTGTTTCCAAAGATACGGAATGCAGCAACCTGACAATCATTTAAATCCTATATTAATAATAACAACAATAATAATACTAAAAAATACTGGCAGCAGCCCGAGGTACCCGTCTCAGCCTCCTGATCGTATTCACAAGATTTTCAGAAAACTTAACTTCTGGCCTCTAACCTTCACTGAGATTTTTAGAAGAAAATGAACATGAAACTCCTACATGGCTCCATCCTCGAGTTATCTCACTCATCTAAACTTCATAAACACCTGATCATCGTTTAACAGCTGAGGGATAAAAAAAAAAAAAAGCACACAAATACAATTTGTATATACAAATACAATTCAAAAGTTAATTTTGAATTTAAGGCCAGTAACGCACGTTCATCAAAGATGGTCCGTGGCGACCTCAAATCCAGAAACATCACCAGCTACCATGGGCCCGAGATCTTTTGCAGGGAGCAGCTGCACATGGGTGACCTGTACTCATTAATGCACTTAACAATATAAACAGATTTCATCACAGGTCTGGCTTTTTAGCACTCTGGATGCTGAAATAGCATCCTGCAGTCCAAACCTGTCGCCCTGTAAAAACCACAAGATACACCGATGAGCAGGTGAAGTCCTGCATCAGTCAAGAATAAGAAACAATTTGCTTGTAAAACTACAACAACTGCTCTCCTTATTTTCAATGTTATTGAGGTGATGCAACACAGCTATAAAAACTGAAAAACTACTCTTGCTCTGGTTGGATTTGAATGTCTCTTGACAAGATGGGACAAGTGAGAAAAGGCCTGTGTCCCAACCCACACTATGCAATTAAGTGGTCACTAAATGCGTCTGCGTGTATTTACATGTCTGTGTGCTGGGGAGTGACCCCCAAAGCTGGAGAGATGAGCCATTAAAGACTGGTTTAAAAAAGCTTCAGTAGTCTGGCACGGTTCAAAAGCAGCTATTAATCAACCTGGCACCGAGGACACCCACACCTGAAAGGTGCTCGTGGGCACATGCAGGGTGTCACACACACACATTAAGGATGTGCTAGGCTCGGTGCGAAAGGGAGTAAGACGCATTCGCATCCAGACAGTGTGGGAGATGGGGAGAGGAAGGAAGAACAACACGCATCTGCAAAGCCTGAGCAGGGATAAGAAAGAGAAGCCATTCCCTAACTAACTACGTCCGGTCGCCATAACACAGAAATGTGTTACTACAAAATAAAATGATGCACTTCTCAGTTTCACAGAGATTTCAAATTAAAAAAGAAAGAAGATATAAACAGAACTCATTCATGGAGAAAGATATTAAAAGTAAAAAGTGCATAAAAAAAAAAATCAGATAAAGCTCCATCAGGCTTGTCTAATTGTACACATCTCACACTACACAGAAGCATCAATTAGCACCTGCTGCCATCCAGATAAGTTGTAGTTTTCACTTATGCACATAAACGACAAAAAAAATGATCGCTCCTTTCAATGGTTAGTTCCCAGGTACAAAGCAGACAATCAAAGTTCTTTTACAGGACATCAGCTGTCTGATGTTCACCAAGATTACTGAATAAAATGCTCGACTATATTAAGGTGACAGAGGGGGAAGCTGAAGGTTGGACAAGACAAACAGCATGTAGCCACGGAAAGAAACGCACGATGTTATCTGTTAACATCCTGTCATGCTATGGGTCACCTTTCTGCCTCAGTGACCTCGTGCAAGTCTCTGGATTTTGTATGTATGTCTTCTTGATAGCTATGATTTTTCTAGACTTTCAAATAAGGCACATCTAGAGAAGCCCAAACAGACGTCCTCCTTTCTGTCCACGAGCAAATACTCAGCGGACTCCGCGGATGTGACAAAACAAGTGCTCGACACCAACGCATAAAGAGGTTTTATTACAAAACATCTTCATTTCTGTGCATAATTGAGGGCTTGCAACATAATGATAAGCTGTTATTAAAGTCCTTAAGTTCCCAGATTTATTACAGCGCGCTGGGTCCTTTCTTGGAAGAATATTAATTGTGCTGCAAGAGCTCAGGAGAGACTGGGCACTCGGAGTGAGCTCGCTGTCACTGTCACTGTTACTGGAAGGGGAAGAGCTGTTTGGATGCTGTTGTTTTGACGCGAGATGCAGGAAAAATTGAGGAAAGTGGAAAGAAAGATCGGGGTTTTTTTGGATCAGTTTCATTCTGCAATTAACCAGACAGCAGTCATTCAAGAGCTGCTACAAATCTGTGTGTGTGTGTGTGCAGGCGTGCACGTGTTTGTGTTTGGGCAATCACATGAGCATCTGTCAGTGTGCATGTCTGAGGGGTGTATGTGGCTGTTAGGGCTGTGTTGTGACACATGTAAGGCAGGCTACAAATTGCCTGTCAGAGAAAGCGCCTCTCACAAGGCGGATGGGGGAGTGACTCATTTTGTGAAGATGTGGATTATTATTAAGAGTGTGTGTGTGTGTGTGTGTGTGTGTGTGTGTGTGTGTGTGTGTGTGTAAGAGTGATACACAGACGCATACTATGTGTGTAATTGTCAGAGCTAAGTCAAAAGTGTGTAAAGACAGATATTCTGATTAGCCATCTGTTCTTTGGAGCCTCATCCGCATCAGTGTGCTCTGAAATGCACAAACGGGTGTGTACATAAGTTTAATTAAGATGCTGGATGAAAGCAGACTTCTGCATCACTGTTAAACATGCTCTATCCCGCTTTTTTTTCATGCCTTTGGATGATGGATTGCAACCGAGAAATGAGACCTTCCACGACTACTCCAATGTCCTAAACTCTGTGAACAAGTGCCTTTCTTAGTCCCAGTGTCAGTGAGTAACACTAGCTAGGAAATTCAACTTAACAAACTCTTCAAAGAATGACAGGCTCCAAACAACTTCACATAGAGAATATGAAGGAGAAACTTAATGCTTAAGATAAGATAAACCTTATTAGTTGCACACATTGGGGAATTCTTTGGTCACGGCAGAAAGTACAAGTGTAAGAGCAGTAAAAATTACGAAAAATAGTAGAATAGAATAAGATAAGCTGGAATAACATACTATACACACAACAGAATAAGTACTATACAAATAAAATACTGTAGAAGGTCTGCCAGTTCATCCAAAGTCCTGGGCCTGGTAACTTTCAGATTAGCCTATTAATAAAAGTGTAGATCAGTTACCGCTATATGACTAACTTTATCCTGACTGCTAATGTCATCGCTTATTAAATCATATGTGGTACTGATTTTAGTCAATAATAACCGGCTGTTGCTTTGATCTGAAACAGACAAATTGTCAGCTAGCTACATATTTGTTATGGAGCACAGTCAACTTTGGCGTCACCATACTGATCCTGGGGCAGAACTACTACCCGTCCAGTCACTGTACAAGACTCATAACGTCTGCATGGCGACCGACATATAGATGTTTGGTTCAAATATAAAGTAACATTTAATTTTCAGCGTATTCGCTAAATTTACGCACGTGACTCAAATGTAACATTTCCACACTTACATTTCAACGCTCACCACATGGATTAAAATGTAAGAATTGACATGATTTTCCATCTGGTGCACCTTTATCATTCTACACCGTTAACTGAGGGTCAAAGATGTCCATAACAAATGCCAGAGAGAGGAAATCGCACGACGTCTTGCACGACATGCTCAAAAAACAAATAAAATAAAAGGTAGCGAGCAGTGCCAATGCCAGGTGGGGCTCTTCTTTCCTTTGAATGTAAAAAAAAAGTAGTGCCTTGCCTTTTCAGTCAGTTTAATCTTAATTCCTATATTTCCACTTATATTTTCACCCTATTGTTGCTATTACTGTGAGAGTTAACGTGTCTGACCTGTAAGAAATTGTTCAAAACCGTGCCCTTTCTTCTTTAGGTGTAGTTTTAAACACTGCTCATACAATCATATGTAGCAGTAATTAAGCTATTCAGGTTTATGATTTTTTATTTAGATCAACGCTTGCAAATAAAAGGAAAGATATTTGTCGCTATCTGTGTAAAAGAGTCGACGGCGACACGAGCCACATCGCGCGTTCCCATCGCATTTCCAATGGCCCAAACAATTTAATACGTTATCTTTAAAATTGTGCAGCTAACCTTCTGTACTTGGATGTCATTGATAACAATGATTTCCTGGAAGTTACGGAGCGCTCCTTTAAACGTAACAACAAACAAACACATCCAGAGTCTTTGCTCTCCTGCGCTTTGCTGCACTTGAACCTCCACAGCCTGTCTTTAGCCTTGGCTTCAGGCCCGAACATTTTAGCCCTCACATTGGTGGAGGAAAGGTGCAGGAACTCGAAAATATCCATCTGCTACAGATCGCTGATTGAAAAGAAGTCTTTAAGACACACCAAGTCGACTTCAAACCCTCTCTTCGATTTACTTGAAAGTGGACATTTTTCTCAGGTTCTCCTCTGGGCGGCAACGAGCTGATTGGAAACTATTAGGAGACAAGGGTCCGTTTTGGGATCTTATTGTTAGAGGCTGACAAGCTTTTTTTCTGCCCAGTGGAGCCGAGTTTTATGCTCCTCTCTACAAAGGATCCTGAAAAAAGGGAAAGGCTTTGAAAGATAGCTGACAAAAGCCTGCCGTCCTCTCCCACTCTCCCTCATCACGTCTCTCATTCCCAGCTCTTTACCTCTGACACAGAAACATTTTTGTCATCTACTTGCAGGAAAATGGCAATCAAAACCAATTTATTCCTTGCTTCCCTTCTCAAACAAGTTGCTCATAAGAGAAGAGACATCCGTTTACTATGATGTACTGTTTTTATGGAGGAAATGAGACAAATATTCTTCTCTCTCATCGCAGAGCTCACTTGTGTTAACTCAAAGTATCTCAAGCATAAAATACTTCAACACACTGTGCAAAAAAGCAAAATATATACACTTTATGAACTTGGAAACCATCACCAAATTATTACTCCCCATAAGTGGTAGTAGCAGTATATATGGCTGCATATAACGATCTCACTATTTCAAATATTAGCAACTGACACCTTTTTCAAGCAAGCCTCACCTGACTCGGGGCCCATCACGCAGCGGTTCCCGGTGGGTGCGACCACGGTTGGCCCCTGGAAGGGTGCGTCGGTTAGCAGTGGAGTAATCAGGCTCCAGCTCATATGGCTCTTCTTCTTCTGGGCCCAAGCTACGGCGATCATCCTCCAGACCGTACGGCTCAGGCTGGAAGCGTTCTGGTTGCGAGCGGTTCAGATCCACAGTGCTGCTGCCCATAGGCACCTGGGGCTGCGCCACGTGGCCATAGTCATCCTTTCTGATAGGCAGCGTGTAGCTATTCTCCGGCCGGTAGCTGTTAGGCATGTATGGGTACCGCGGCGGCCGGTAGTTGATACCACGAGAAAGACTGCCGTAGTTATCCGTCAAATCGGCGTAGCCATCGTGAAGACCGTAATGGCGAATGTACTGGCTCTCCGGTGTCTCTCCGTATGAATCGTTGTAGGAGTTGTTGTAGGAGCGTGTCAGGGTTGAGGTTGCTTGAGGCGTGATGAAGCGGTCACTTCCGTTCTTCAGGTATCGGCGATCGATGGAATCGGTGTAGCTGCCCAGCGGGGACGTCCCTTCGGGTAGCGGCAAGCCGTCGGGGCCGAGGGGCACCTGACGCACCGTCCGAGTGGTCACCGTCTTCACCATCTTAGTCACCTGCATGGGAAACAGATACATACTGTCAGACAGCATAGCACAATGTTACAGCAAACCTATGCTTAGGTTTTAATAGAATGGTCATATTTTGGCTGACAATACACATAATAAATGGGAGCACTTGGAAATGTTAAGGTTTAACTCAATCTTTAAGCCCTTAAGTGACCAATATTCGAGTTTCAGCCCGTGTAACACGTTGATGGTTAGAAAAAAAGCAGTACATTCGATCTGCTTTAAGACAAACACTCCAAAGTTAGACCCCAGATGCTCTGTGTACACAGGAAGTGCAAATTTAGACTGAATCGTGCTGCAGCTGAGCCTGATGGAAGTTGTATAGCTCCACTGGACCTCGAGTCCCGAATGGCTCCAGATGAGCAATGTTGCAACACAGTCCGTAGCTGAGGGACTGTTACGGCCAGACCTGCGTGCACGTATTTCTCAAATACGCATCATCCTTGAGCCTAATAACCCTGCTTCCTCTGCTGTCTCAGTGGTTTTCTGGCCGGAGAATGACAGACAGCGACTCCCTCTTTGGGCTCTCTGCCCGTACAGAAAGCAATTTGCTGCCCACTGAATTCTGCTGCGGCTGATAATTGTCTATTTTGTCCGTGGCTATAAATTCATCTTAAAAATTAATGAAGCTGATAAAAATTAACCGTCATCTGCAAAGGGCGCAGGTCTGATGTGGTTAATGTTGTGCCTGACAAGGTGTTGCACAGAGTTTTGTTCCCTTTGAAAACTTAAAATCTAAAGAAAGAGCGAGAGGAAAAAAAGAAAAGGAAAAAAAAAAAAGAGACGCTCATTCCTGATTCCGACGGGCTTCATTTTCAGTCCCGGCCCTGTTAATTTGAAAACGCTGTCTTTTCTTTCCCATCAACGCCACGATTCCGATTTTAATCAGGAGCAGAGGCCGTAATAATATCACGGAACCCCCCAATGAAGCATTAAACCGCACCACAAAGGACGGCGCCGGGAGCGCACGCGTAAACCACATATCGGTTGTTAAACACGACATCCTCATTAACTTGCTTGAAACAAATAGAAATTTTCACTGGCCTTGTTTCTTGATTACGCTCTCACTGTGAGCTACATAAGACGGCCTATTTCAGGAACGTCAAGGTTCATTTCCATGTTTCAAGTACAGTAATTACTGAATAGTTTGCATTTGTTTCTAACTGCAAAAAGCTGAGGTGGAGTGGCATAATAACAAAAAACAGCTCGTTTGCTCGATTTACATCGGCTGAAGGATTTGCATGACCTTAGAATCACGATAATGAGCTCGCTTTCATCTTGTTCGTTCACTGTGGCGGGTCATAGCAGGACCCAAAGTCTAGACTGGTGCTACTGCTGGGCGTCGATGAACCAACGAGAGCTCGAGGCTGAATGCCACACCGTGCGTGAGGTGGCTATGTGGGCACAATAAATGCCATTAAATTCAACACATTCTTTAATATATACACATTTCTTTTTTCTTACATTTTTCCCCTCACATATATAGCTTCACGCCAGAACCCAAACGTTCCACAACAAGATTAACGCGCGAGTCTTTCTTTATCAAATCTAGTATTTTTTAATCACCTTTTGTTAATACTTTGTCGTATTTCACTCTGACAGAAAATGAGAGGAGGGTGCGATGAATGCTACAGCTTCCCAGCCTCGACACGCCCGGCCGCCTTGTACTAACACAGCTTTTTAGGCAATTTGCAAGGGCTGCAAAGGGAGCTATCGGATAGGTTTCAAACGCTCTTTGATGTGCGCTCGAGTTCACAAGGCGTTAAACCGTCACGCAAGGGGAAGACGAGGGACCCGGGTTTCAGAAGAGCCTCTGAAATATGCTCAAGTGGTGTAAACAGGCCTAAAAGAGAATTGCTAAAATGGTGGCAAATATATATGCAGATGTAACAATACTCAAGATTTGTACATGCTTGGAAAGCCGCAGCAGTAATGAAAAATGTTTAACAAAGACAAAAACAAACAACCAAAAAAACCCACAGGCAGTTAGACACAGTCCTAGACTGTTTACCAAACTGTTAAAACAGAGGGGAAAGTAGCAGGCGTCAAACTGTCCACTTTACAGCACTGTAAGACGTTTCACAACCTCTGTGGCATTCGATGTATCGGGCGCTTAAGTTGACAAAGTGGCCGTGGGTTAGTGAGACAAAAACGAGGGAGTAATCAGGTTTTTGAGCAGCTTTATGATTGCAAAAAAAAAGAAAAAAACAACCCTGAGATTAGTTTTCATCTTCTCTTAAAGAGAATGATGAAAATTATAACTGTTATTATCTTGGCAGGGTGAGGAAAGACACAACACGAATCACACAGGGCTCGGCGTCCTTTACTGGGTCTGTGTGGGATAGGGTCGGGGTCGAGTTGGTGACCGGGGTGGGGGTGCGTGTGGCAGGCCTGGACTCCACTAACAAGTTGTCAGACGCCAACAGTGGGTGGTAGGTGCGACGGGTGATGGTTTTAACCACTTTGGTGACCTGAAGTTGGAGGGATACGTTGGAAACATTGTTTCGTTACATACTGATCCACACCTTCACATCGTCTGAGTGTAACAAGCAACCGTGTGCAAAAAAGAAAGAGTTTAGGAATGACAAAATGATCTAATAAACATATACGATGCTATTTTAATGAGCTGGAATCACCACTAAGGCACAGATGTATATGAAAGTCTCCCCCAGTGCCAGCCAAGTGTCCTCGAAGGTCGTGTGTCACAGCCTCAGTCCAAACAGCAGTCCAGGAGTGTTTAGGACTTTAGATTTCAACTTTTCACTCAAGCTTTCATTGAGGTGGATCTTACATTGCTGGAGTCTTAGAGAATAAACACTTATACGATGTGAGAATGTAATCAAACTGCTTATCAGAGGGAAAGTGTGAGTTTCACCACGCTCGAGGCAAACATTAGCATAATGTTAGTTTATAACCAGCTGTTCTTGTTGTTGTTTAGCCGGCTCTTGTTAGCTGTCCGGAGACGAGAGGGTCGCGTGTCTAATTTGCCGACGGTAAGTAACTGCGACAGTATTGATAGTAAAAAGGCATGTTTATGCATATTTTATTGTGTTAGAGCTCTGATTTCAGTTCAGGACATGAGGCCTGAGACGAGCAGGAAGAGGATGAGGTGGAAATGTGGACGGAAAGTGCGTCACGGTTCCGTATGTGGCACCTACAGCAGATTTCAAACATAATGTGTAAAGCATAGGTTACCTTTTCGTGACACTTAAACTTCAGGCTTCAGGTTAAATATACGTCTCTAACTAAGAGCTGTTTTTAAAAAGAAGCCCAGATGTAGAAGCCTATGGGGGAAAAACCCTCTCGCTTGATTTATTTGAGGTTATGGTCTTAATGGCTAGTTTCAAGTCTTCATAAATGCAACATCATGTTCATTCTGTAAGCTACAGTCCCAGTTAGAGCCAAAGGAGGAGGATAAAGCAGGCTTTTAAAGCATATGAGAGTGTGGTGTCCCTCGGTTTCTCAGCCAGATCAGTTACTCGCTTGTCGTCTCTGAGGTGGCGATCGTTAAATTGCTCAGCACCAGGCGACTTCCCTAAATGATGGATGATGTCACAGTGGCTACATGCATTTTACGGTCACATAAAATGATTTTGGTAAGTGGGCTTTAACACTACGCCAGTTTACTGAAGTCGTGACTCAGACATTATTATTCAGTTTTGTCTCGATTGTTAATTATTCCTCTGAATCCAGCATTTGTCAGGAAGCTTCAACTACTGCAGCCCCACGCAGAGCTAGCCTGCTATCTCTCACTAGCCTCCTGCAGGCAGAATAGACAAAGACTTGAGAACCCCAGTCAGCAATTTTGACCACATTGTATCTGAAGCACCAGTCAAATCAACTTTGCTGTGGGCGTCAGACACTTTCAACATTAGAGCAACGAGCTCAGCGATCGCTGCGCTTCGCAGGAGATGGAGCCATTGACAGCTGTGTCGATTTCAAGAACGTCCCAAGGTGGCAATTTTCCTTTGATTAGCGCCTTCGTTAGCAATCATTCCACTGAAGCCAGTTTTAAAAGGGGTCCACGATATTTCTGACACCACTGTTGCAGTGTATCATCAACTTTTAGGAGGATAAAGAAAATTAAGACTCTTGTCAGATTTCAAAGCTAATTATGTGCGGCGTCGGGCTCGGCCATACTTATAAACCATGTCACATGGATACAGCAGTTGTCTGCATCTCGAGAGAAAAGAGTTCTTACTGTGCTCTAGTAACTGCATAGCTTCTTCACAATAACAGCCATATAGGAATAAAATACGATTTGGTTCTTTTTTTTTCCCCCAGAAGATAATAACTAGTTGCTTCAGGTTGACTTGCCAGTGCATGACGGGCAATGAAAACGCCATTTGTTTGGTGCTCTGCATCCACACACACTAGCTCACATCTAGAGCAATGGGAAAGAATGCTTTTTACTCATCCAACTGAACTGAAATGACCGGTGTTTTATTCAGTGTGTCTGCCAGCAGGAAAAGAGGGCTGGAAGGCAGCCAAGGAAAATAGAGAAGAAAAAAAAAACAAAAAAGCATGGCGTGGTGGGGCAGGAGGTAGAATGTGGATCTAATTGAGCATGTATATGTGTTCTCACTCATATGCACGTTCAGGGTCTGGGCCAACTCACTTTTGAGTTGACCTGATTGAGCGCATACACAGAACCAGCGGATAATCTGCCAGTGAAAGGTTATTCAGCGCTGTTTTGCAGCCTTAAATGAGAAATCTCCACCGTTAACTGCATTTGTCACCTGAAACACTTACCCTGGTCTCTTTGCACAGCCACACACTTCATCTACACAACTCCCGTGCCATTTTAGTTTTTCCCCCATGGACACTTTTCCCTTCCTGTCTTATTATTCTAACAAGTAATTTCCCTGAATACTAAATTAAAAGATAAGTATTTACAACTGAACAAACTTTTTTTTTTTTCTTTTTTTTGTCTGCAAATCAGTAATATGAGAGAAGCTGCGGTGCTTTATCTTCAAACAGCCAGATGAGGAATAACCATCAAGGGAAAGGAGTGTGTTAGCATTAAAAAGCATGGTAAAAAATTTGGCTTTAAAGAGCACGTATGCACATAAATACAGCTGATTGCTGGGAGAAATGGAAGGAGGGAGAGGGTAAAGGAACACTTTAAAAAAAAAGATTCAAAGAGAGGAGTTGGGGGGAAGACAGACAAGGAAAAGCGAGCAGGACGAAATTCTCTATGTAAATTCTCAACTGGGTCCGGATCTGTTTACCAACAAAGACCTACAACCGTCCACAAGTTCACTCTGAGCAATCTGCTTAATCTGCTCTTCCCCTTCAAAGTGACTTCGAGAAAACAGGTGACCCCCACCTCTCTGCAGGCTGGCGTCCTTCCTTTTCCCCTCCTCGGCAGCAAAGCCCTTGATTAGTGTGCTGTTTTACTGCGTGCGTGTTGTGTGTGTTACTCCTAACAAGTCTTGTGCTGTAATGCATAAAGCGTGTAAAAGCGTTTGTGTGGCCAATCCCCTAGCAGTAAACAGGCTGGAGGGCAAAGGGTCCTCCCTGATGAGGGATTAGACCAGGCTTTTTAATTACAGTTTTACAGCCACGGGAGTAAGAGCTCCTCACCGCTGCTCTGGAAGCCTCCAGCTGCAGCAGCTGACTGTAGCCACAAAGGCGCATATCTGAATCCCCGCTTAAAGATTTTGCAATACAACGCTTTCTCTGAACGCCTTAAAACGGAGGAGTTTTTCTCAACGTTATTCTGATGATGATGTTTGGTCAAATACAAATACGGTGACAAATTCAGGCTCCGGCAGATTACTGATGCCGCCTCAAAAAGGTTGTGCGGCTCCGAGATGTTCGGATGTTCCTCAGATTTTCACAAAAGTCAAAATAAAAACTCGACTTGGACATTTATATATTCAGGAAAATGTGCTGTGAAATGGACTGCATTAGTCAAAACTCTTTAGAGAGAAAGCACGATGAGCTGCTGTTTTTGTGCAGGCCCCACAAATCTGATGTGTCTGTGCTTATTTGCTTTCTCGGACATTATTGTGAAGGTCTGACTTTGATTGATCCCTTTTCCACACTCACACCAGACTGTCGTCTCACTGATTCAAAGAGTCTGATTCTAATTTCACCTCCATATTTACTGCTAAGGCCACAGACTGTCAAGCTTTTGCTGGCAGCAATATATCAAAGGTATAAATTATAGACTTTCTTACATTTCTGACCAAGGAATACTGTGACACTGTATAAAACAAAGACAGAGAGCAACTATGCAAAAGAGAGTATTGCTAGGGACAGACCAACCGAGGTGGAAGCAGCAAGCAGTGACTTAAGTGAGAGGTCGCTTTTAGCTTGTGATGATGCGGAGTTGCGTTGCACGCTGCTGCTATAGCCTGTATGGGCACACAAATAATGGCGGCGTGATGGGAAAAGCTATACTGGTACAAAAGTCAACTCACCTTCACGTTAGCTGATATACCCTTACAGAAAAACAAAAGAACACAGTAAAGGACGAATCAACAAAGGAGCTTTGGAGAAGCACAAAACTGATAGAACATCAGGGGAGTTCGTTCATACTAATACTAATAATGATAATAATACAAAATAAAAGAAAGAAAATGAAGCAAATAAAGCCATGAGAAGGAGATGAAACCACTTTGGGCTGTAGGATTATGGGATTTAGAGTTCTTAAGAATGGAAGTCTGGGAGTGGAGATACAGTACCAAGCAGGAATCCATAAGCATAATTTGTGCAATATTGAAATGGATCAAAGGGACTTTGGGGAGTGTTGCTACTGTGTGGTTATTGAGATCAGTGCGCCAAAACAATGCCGCCGCTTTGAAGTGTCCCACTCGTGTGATAGTACGCAGAAAAAGGCTGGCTTATCAGTGTTATACACAGGTCATAGCTAACTTAAAGAAAAGACATTTTAAAGTTTCAAATTTTAACAGAATTACTCCATTGACGCAGCAATATAGAAAAAAAGGACAAAGCTAATATATCTGTGGGGGACAAAAAGGTTTTGACCACCTGCTGATTTTGTAAGTTTGGTGAGGAAGTTTGCAAAGAAATGAACATAAACATTTGAGAAACTCGCTCGCATTAAAGTGCAATAAGTGGGCAAATTTAACGGAGTATCAAATAATTAGTTGCCCCACTGTACAACTTTCTGTTTAATCCTGGCATCACTCGGTTTTTTAGGATCAGCACCATCCGCCTACGCACTGTGACCATGCTGTATGTGCAGTTTTACGTCTTACCTTGGTTTCCGTGCGCCGTGTGGTTCCATCATCGGAGGTGACCACTGAGACGTGGGAGGTGGGGGTGCCGGGGTCCTCCTCAATGGTGACCGTCTCCTCCACCACCTCCTGCGGCTCCTGCATCATGGCCAGGGATGTGGTGTTACTGGGG
>VUQR01036171.1:0-22746 GCA_015108515.1 Hemichromis elongatus
TTTCCTTTCCAGTTACCTTTCTCACTCACTGTGTTAATAGGCCTCTCTGCATTGAATTGTACCTGCTACTAATCTCTGTCTCTCTTCCACAGCATGTCTTTATCCTGTTCTTTTCTTCTCTCACCCCAACCGGTCGCAGCAGATGGCCCCGCCCCTCCCTGAGCCTGGTTCTGCCGGAGGTTTCTTCCTGTTAAAAGAGAGTTTTTCCTTCCCACTGTCGCCAAAGTGCTTGCTCATAGGGGGTCATATGATTGTTGGGTTTTTCTGTTGTACTATTGTACAATATAAAGGGCCTTGAGGTGACTGTTGTTGTGATCTGGAGCTATATAAATAAAATTGAATTGAATTGAATTGAAATTGAATTGGCAGCAATAACTAAATTAATGCAATAGAATGGTTCTTATATAGCGCTTTTCTACCCTATCTAAGCACTCAAAGCGCTTTATACAACTAGTGCATTCACCCAAGCACATTTTTCTAGGTGCTTACTATCTAACATTCACACACTCCGATAGATGCATCGGAGAGCAACATAGGGTTAGTATCTTGCCCAAGGATATTTGCCCAAGGAGCCTGGGGTTGAACCACCAACCTTCCAATTAGTAGTTGATCTGCTCTACCACCTGAGCTACAGTCACCAGCAATAGCTGGCAAAGACTCTTCACATCCTTGTGGAGAAATTTTAGCCCACTCTTCTTTGCAGAATTGTTTAAATTCAGCTACCTTGGTGGATTTTCAAGCATGAACAGCCTGTTTGAGCCATTCAGAGGTCGGCTTGCTGCTATGTTTCAGATCATTGTCCTGCTGCATAACTTAAACACTCTTGAGCTTCAGGGCACAAACTAATGGTCAGTCATTTAGGATTTTCTGGTAGAGAGCAGAAGTCATGGTTTTATCAGTTACAGCAAGTCGTCCAAGTCCTGAAGCTGCAATGCAGCCCCCGACCATCACACTACCACCACCATGTTTAACTGCTGCTTTGTTGTACTTTGCTGTGTTAGTTTTATGCCATATGTAACGAGACTCAAACCTCCCAAAGAATTAAATTTAACATAGGGACAGGGTGATTTGGATAGCATTGATCCTTAACCTCTTGTTTCATCATTCAGAAACAGCATTTTGTGTTTATTCAGGTTTTCTCTATCTAATGTGAAAATATGTTTGATTATCTGAAACATTTAAGTGTGACAAATATGCAAAAACTAAGAAATCAGAAGGAAGGCAAATCCTTTTTCACATTACTGCAACTGTCATATCAAATCACTAATATGTAACAAAGGAGTTACCACAGTTCATCCGCACTTAATCATCTGTTCTTGTTCAGATATAGCCTGAACAATCTTCTGTAATCTGCTTCTAGATATTGACTTTGCTACAAGGAAAATTGCCATCTCCCTATCTCAGACCAAAGTGGTTTTCCAAGATGGGGACAAGTTTGACTTCAAAACACTGAGCACCTTTAGGAATTATGAGGTCGCCTTCACTGTAGGGGTGGAGTTTGATGAGTACACCAAGGGACTGGACAACAGAAATGTCAAGGTGAGACCACCACTGGAGTCCAGATGTGATAGGTCAGTCCTTGCCTGTGTGCGTCCAGTGTACCTGAAACAACAGGTTCTTAAAAACATTAATCCATCTTTCATATATGTGTAACTAGTATTCAATCTTGTAAATTTCAGACTGCAGTGTCAAGTTTCCTTTAATAGTCTGTACTAGCTGATAGCTTTAATGTTTTTAAAAAATGAGAAAGTGGGCCTATGACACTGTAAGCCAGTGCTAAAAAAAAAAAAGAAGCATAAAAGCAAGGATAAGCTGGTTAGTCTTCATTAGCCTTCAGGTTATAAACCCAAGCAGCAGTGATATAAGCTTATCTGCACATGAAATTCCTTATCACAAGGCTCAGTCCAAATTACATTACGCTAACTAAAAACTGGCTTAACTGTTTAACTGTTGTCTTCAGAGTCTGGTGAAGTGGGATGGGGACAAGCTGGTGTGCACTCAGAAAGGCGAGAAGGCCAACCGTGGCTGGAAGCACTGGACTGAAGGAGACAAACTCTACCTGGTGGGCTGACAGTGCTTCTGATATTTACATTTTTTTGTTTTTGTTTTTGGAAAGATTTGAGACTGAGCTTGTGCTAAATGATAATAAAGAAATGTCTCTCATTAGTGGGAGGTGTTGCATAATCAGGATGTGATTGTTAAGTATAAAATGGCCCGCTATAACATTGTTCAGTGTCCTTGTGATCCCTCTGCTGAATAACATTAACAGATTTCACTTTCTCCACAGGAACTGACATGTGAAGGCGTAGTTTGTCATCAGGTGTTCAAGAGATAAGAATAACAAAGTCAATGCTTGTCAATGAACGTGACATGTTTTGTGAAATATATGAGCAGAATAAATGGATAAAGGTGCTTTAAGAACCATATTGTATTTATATTGACATTTTTTCTACTAGTTTCCAACCAGTGCATCTAACAACAGACAGTGATGTGAGAGTACTGGAAATAAATTACATATTTTTTATATTTTTATCATAAAACAGACATAAGACTGAAATGATAACAAAGGAAGGCCGATTTTTATGTTGCTTTTGAAAGAAATAGTTGCCTTAAATGCATCCAAACTGTATATGCTGCTACTTCGCACCAAGAGATAACACTTTAACCCCCATACGAAGCTCCACAGGGATAATACAAGAAGCTAGGTGATGGATAGATCATTTACTGTATGACTTGTGCATTATATCTTAAACGATGACCTATTTTAAATGTAGGTACACCTCAATACTTGAATAAGTAACAAACAAACAGAATAAATACATTGGATTCAAAGTAACATATTCTAAGGAAATGTACAGTTGTGATCAGAAGTTTACATTGACTCATCATGAATGAGCATAAATGTCATAATACATATTTTTATAATGATTGCTTTGAACTGATTTTCCAGGGTGGAATATTGATGACTTACAGATATCTACAACAAAACAGTATATATAGCATGCTTTGATTCAGCAGCAGTTATGATGTTTAAGTACAGACACATTGTGTGAGTGAGTGATCTGTTTAACATCTGATATGTTCTGGGTTCATGAGACTTGTAAATCTTTGCATTCTGCTTTTATTTATGTCTCTATGTCATCCATTTTGGTAAAAGCTTATATAATCATGGACTGAAGAGGAACTGAAGCATATGCCAGTTGTCATATTGCAATAGGTAGGGTACCAGACTACACAGGTTACCAGTCGGGGGCCAACACAAAGAAAAAGGCATACTTATTTATATTTGAATTTTGAGTAATTTCCACCCCTTCTTTCATTAGCATCTATTTGACTGTTTTTATGGTAGTCTAAAAGATGTTTTGTAAAGTAATACAATAATGGAAATGTCAAACAATATTCCAATGCTAAGAAATGCAAATTAAAAGATTTTTTTAACAATAAAGACCAAAGCACACGTGAAACACTTTGCATTTGCTTATAAATACGAGTGATTTCACTGTTGTGATTTATTAATTTACCCTCTGCTTACTAAACCTCTGAAAACAAATTGCTCATCTTAAAATATGACATTAGAAAGGCGTCCTGTTTATCTTATAGGCTAACCATGGATGGTGGTGAAGCTATATCTGTATAAGAACTGATATAATAGGAAAAAAATAGATATAGGATATAATCTTTCCTCACAGTGTGCAGTGACACCGTGGCAGCCTGACGACTGAGTGCAGCAAAGCTCACGGATGTGGTCACGTCAGCACTTCCACAGCTCAACTCACGCGAGATTGCGTTTCAGGAAGTTCCACGTCAGTGTCCACCAGGCTGTTCACTGAAAAAACGCAAAATTTGGACCCCGATTGAAACTGTTCCCAACACATTTCTCTGATTTTATTGTGACAGCACGGGGATAAAACATGGTAAGAGACATTTTAAACACCCCAGAGGGTGTTTTTGTTTATATACATGCAGTCTTATTTGTTTTAAAAACAGACGTGAATCAATGTCAAATAATAATATCTTGCAGCTAGCTTAGCGGCTAATTAGCTTGAGTTAGCACGAGAGCTTGTAGCTTACGGCTGTTTAGGATTTCCAACTTAAGCTTTTTTTCCAATGTTGGTATGTGGGTACATTTGTGATGAGTTAGTTGTGCAGTAATTATTAACCGATGCACAGTTAAATGTTACAGGTTAGCTCGATTAAACGAAATGTATTGACTTGAATGCTAGCTGCTAATCAATGCTTTGGTTTTGCTACCAGTTGTTGTTTGAAGCGTCATTGCTTTTGAGAAACATTGTGTTCAATATAAGACCTGTAACAGCGCTGGGAAACACTGAACTCTTTCTGTCTTTTCAGCCTTTGAGGCTGGACATTAAGCGGAGGCTGACAGCCAGGTCAGACCGGGTGAAGAGTGTGGACCTTCACCCAACTGAGCCATGGATGCTGGCCAGTCTGTACAACGGCAGCGTCTGTGTTTGGAACCATGAGACTCAGGTACGAAGGCAGTGTGACAGCTGTGCCAAATTGCGTATATAAAAAAAAAAGACTACGAATTTCACATCCATGTAGATGGTCATTAATGTGTGGCATCCATATGTTGCAAACTATAAGCCGGTTCTCTTTTTCAGACTCTGGTCAAGACTTTCGAAGTTTGCGACCTGCCTGTCAGAGCTTCTAAATTTGTGGCAAGGAAGAACTGGGTCATCACCGGAGCAGTGAGTGATATTTACTTTCTGTTGGAATCACAGATCAGAATGGGAAAATATAAACTGTTTATAACTCTATGTAAAGACGAGTAAAAAAAAAAAGTTAAATGAAATACTCAAAAAAGTTAAAAATGTTATGTATGTTATAAACAAAAATGCTAAATGAAAATGGTCCAGGCATCACAGGGAAGACTAGTTTGACGACCACATGTAGGAGTGATTTCCTGTAGTGGAATGAGGCTTTTACTAAACGTACTGTGGTGACTGTCCAGGATGTCATTGATAGGGTTAAAAGGATTGACCAGTATTGTCATTAACTTGGATAGCATCCGCTTGTCTAAAGTTCTAAATCAGTGTGTTTTCCAGTGTTGTAAAAATCTAAAAATGATGTGTTTTCAAGTAATATTTCAGCTATTTTATTATCCCTGTGTAGGATGACATGCAGATTCGTGTGTTCAACTACAACACCTTGGAGCGGGTCCACATGTTTGAGGCACACTCTGACTACATTCGTTGCATTGCTGTCCATCCAACCCAGCCATACATCCTCACCAGCAGCGGTACGCTAGGAAACTCATGATTTCTTTCTTCATTTAGTTTTTTGTAACTCTAGCATTCTGCATACTCTTGCCTTACAGATCATACTATGAAGAGTTGTCTTCATTCAGTGTATTTGTGTGATCACACATGCATGATTATGTTTTTGTGTTATTGCAGATGACATGTTGATCAAGCTTTGGGACTGGGAGAAAAAGTGGTCATGCAGCCAGGTGTTTGAGGGCCACACTCATTACGTTATGCAGATTGTCATTAATCCTAAGGACAACAATCAGTTTGCCAGTGCTTCCTTGGACAGAACAATTAAGGTAGGAGCCACCTGCTTTGTATTTTCTCACTTCTGCTTCTGCTAAACCTGAGTCCTGTCTGTGGTGGTAATACTTGAGAAGGTTCATGATCTTTTAACCATTTATGCAGACAAGGGTATCCAGTTAGAATATGAGCTTGTAATTTTTAGAAAATGGGTCAGCATTTAAGGTATTAAGGCTAGTAAAATATTTATTGTTTTGTGCTGTTGAGCACAAAAATGATGTGGTAAAATAGGTTTTTCTTTTTGAAACGTCATCAGCCAAATCTAATTATTAGGTTTTATAATATAGCGAAATCACACATAACTAATTTCTAAAGGAATCTATACTCCACTTGAAAGTTTCTGGAAATTATTCCTAGGAGCTAAATGTTTTGGAGAGTTCTGGAGGAATAGTATTTGTGCACCATGGATTGTGAACTATGGGTCATACACTATTGTAGTTTCCTTTATGACTATAGATTGGAATCAGTCTTAGCTTACTTATATGAAGTTAAAAGTTCCTGAAGTATATGAAGTCATGTTCTTGGGGTTCTTACAGGTGTGGCAGCTTGGATCTTCATCTCCCAACTTCACTTTGGAAGGTCATGAGAAAGGAGTAAATTGTATTGACTACTACAGTGGAGGAGACAAGCCCTACCTGATATCTGGGGCTGATGATCGCCAAGTCAAGATCTGGGACTACCAGGTAGGAGAATTTCACTTGATTCTCCTCATGGTGTGATTTTTTTACTTGTGCTACTGCTGAAAGAGTTGGTTTAGCATTGTGTGCATGTGAATGTTTCACCCATTCTCTGCTGTTTGTTGTAGAACAAAACCTGTGTTCAAACTCTGGAGGGCCACGCCCAAAATGTCTCTTGCGTCAGTTTCCACCCAGAATTGCCCATCATCATTACTGGATCAGAGGATGGTGAGCAGGAATCCAGACTTATCCTGATCTCTGTGTACCCTAGAAATGCATCTTTTGTAGTCTCATTAATTTTTGCTTTTCACACTGTGTTCCTTCTCCCTCTACAGGGACGGTGCGTATCTGGCACTCGAGCACTTACCGACTTGAGAGCACACTGAACTATGGCATGGAGCGAGTGTGGTGTGTGTCCGGTCTCAGGGGCTCCAACAATGTGGCGCTAGGCTACGATGAAGGCAGCATTATTATCAAGGTGAGGGAAAGGAAGAGCGTTTTCACAAAGACTCACTATGAATTTGAAATGTACTCTTTTATAGCTGAATTTTATCAAGGTTATCATGTCTTATAAATGAATTAACCTGCTCAAAACTAAAATCTATTTTCATTCTCTTCTAACCCATCTTCTTCTTCCGTCATCCACTCCTGGATAGGTGGGTCGGGAGGAGCCGGCCATGTCAATGGACACCAATGGCAAAATCATCTGGGCCAAACACAGTGAAATACAGCAGGCCAACCTGAAGGCCATGGGTGAAGCTGAAATTAAGGATGGAGAGAGGCTACCGCTGGCTGTCAAAGACATGGGCAGCTGTGAGATTTACCCTCAAACCATCCAGCACAACCCTAATGGAAGGTAGACATACACTCGGTCCAGCCCTTTTTTATAAATCCACAGAAATGAGCATCACAGATGTTTGTTATTTTATAATAACATTTCTATCAGAGGAGCTTCATATGCAGTTTTTCCATTTACCAGGTTTGTTGTGGTGTGTGGAGATGGAGAGTACATCATCTACACCGCTATGGCTTTGAGAAACAAGAGCTTCGGCTCAGCACAGGAGTTTGTGTGGGCACACGATTCCTCTGAGTAAGTGAACATTTTGAAACTTAACTTTAGCTTAACTTTGCCGTAATCATTTGCTACTCTCTTATTGAATAACATCGCTATTTCTTTGTTAAAGATATGCCATCAGAGAAAGCAACAGTGTCGTCAAAATTTTCAAAAACTTCAAAGAAAAGAAATCGTTTAAGCCCGACTTTGGAGCTGAAGGTAATGAAACCTTAACTGCATGATGGATTTGTGGTACTGAAAGTGGAAGTATGTTGGCTATCTTCCTCACCACAAATTATCCTTCCTTTCAATTCTGCTCTACAGGTATCTACGGAGGTTTCTTGCTTGGGGTGAGGTCAGTGAACGGCCTGGCATTTTACGACTGGGAGAACACAGAGCTAATCCGCCGCATCGAGATCCAGCCCAAGCATGTAAGTTAGATATTTGTTCTCAGTCCCGGTCCCTGTTTAGTGATCTAGAAACTCTATGCATTTTAATTTAAGTCACCACAAATTACTTTTGTGCTACTCTAACTTTATTTGGTCTATATAAGTAAGTTACTGGGTGATGCCAGAAGCTATTGTCCAGTAATTCTAGTAGCTTTAACTTTTCTTTTTCTTTTTTTTTTCTCACTGTCGTTTAACTTTCTTCCTCTGTTATCATATTTTCTTCAGATCTTCTGGTCAGACTCTGGTGAACTGGTCTGCATTGCCACAGAGGAGTCCTTCTTCATCCTGCGCTACCTGGCAGAAAAAGTCACTGCCTCCCAAGAGAATAACGAGGGAGTGACAGAGGATGGTATTGAAGATGCCTTTGAGGTAGGTGTGTGGATGTGAGTGCATCCACATCCTTTGTTTGAAGTCAGTGTTCAGAATAGCTTAGCATAATGTAATACTTGATCTAAGAAATATATTTGACCTTTTATGACATGTTCAGGTCCAGGGAGAGATCCAGGAGATTGTCAAGACTGGACTCTGGGTTGGAGACTGCTTCATCTACACTAGCTCTGTAAACAGACTCAACTATTACGTTGGAGGAGAGATTGTCACAATTGCACACTTGGACAGGTAAGAATACAGACTATTTAGGCTTGAGTTTAACACGGAGGAGAATTAAGTTAAATAGAACTGCTCTCTCAACTTTATTAGAAACACAGTGTAGAAATGTGGAAACTCAGCAGATGATTACAGTAAATATGTAATCTACACAAAAGGAGTAAGTAGCCTTTAAAATTAGCCTTGGCACTCTTCTGCAGGACCATGTACCTACTGGGTTACATACCTAAAGATGACCGTCTGTATCTGGGAGACAAGGAGCTCAATATCGTCAGCTACTCCCTGCTGGTCTCTGTCCTGGAGTACCAGACTGCTGTAATGAGGCGAGACTTTGGAATGGCTGACAAGGTGCTACCCACTATCCCTAAAGAGCAGAGGACCAGGGTGGCACACTTCCTGGAGAAACAGGTTAGCAAAGACGACTCATTCATCTTGAAACACAACTGGACTTTGAATCTAAGCTGCATTAATCTGGTGTATTAAAGTGATTGTAATAGTTGTCTTTTGAGTTGTATGTATGCTTAAGGTTTCATTTTTTTTGGCTCATCAGGGGTTCAAGCAGCAGGCCCTGGCAGTGTCCACAGACCCTGAGCACAGGTTTGAGTTAGCCTTGCAGCTGGGAGAGTTGAAGATTGCTTACCAGCTAGCTGTAGAAGCAGAGGTAAAGACACAGAAACAAACTGCATCAAAGGCTTGACCATTATTGTAATTTGATGTCACGATGGATCAGGTTTTCTGTCCAGTACATTTCTGATATTTTTCACTCTGTTCTCTACAGTCAGAGCAGAAGTGGAAGCAGCTAGCTGAGCTGGCTATTAGTAAGTGCCAGTTTGGCCTGGCGCAAGAGTGCCTGCACCATGCCCAGGATTATGGTGGTCTCCTCCTCCTCGCTACAGCCTCCGGTAATGCCGTCATGGTGGGCAAGCTGGCTGAAGGGGCAGAAAGGGACGGCAAAAACAATGTAGCCTTCATGACCTACTTCCTTCAGGGAAAGTAAGTGTGATATGTTTGAGCCTGCAGGGGCGAATTGGAGAATAGGTTCATGTTTTTCACACTAAAATTGAGGCTACCAGGGTAATTCATGCCTTGCTGTTGTGCTTTCTCCACAGACTGGATCAGTGTTTGGAGCTTCTGATCAGAACAAACAGACTACCTGAAGCTGCCTTCCTGGCTCGCACTTATCTACCCAGCCAGGTGTCCCGTGTGGTCAAATTGTGGAGGGAGAATCTGGCCAAGGTCAACCAGAAGGTTAGTTACATCCTTTGAGATTTTTGTTTTAGTTGTGGTGGTGGTGATCTGCTCTTCTTAGTCTTGACCTGTATGTTCATTGTAGGCGGCTGAATCCCTAGCAGACCCTACAGAGTATGAGAATCTGTTCCCTGGACTGAAAGAAGCCTTTGCAGCTGAACACTACCTGAGAGAATCCTGCTTGGGCACCACCAGGCCTGCTAAAGACTATCCACTTGTTACAGTAAGCTGAATGACTTTGGTCAAAATACTTAAATTATGCAATGAGTAGACGTTATTAAAGTACTTACTGAAAGTCCCTGATGACTTAAGTAAAAAAGATTCATAGTTTTGAGGTAAATTACCTATGCTATTGCTAATATGGCAGCACTTATGAATTTGAATCTCACATTTTCAGCCCAATGAAGACAGAAACATTCTTGAAGAGGCCCAAGGATACGAGCCCAAAGGAACCTTCCTGCCTCCAGTTTCTAAGGTTTGCATACACTATCAATATCTCAGTACCTTTTGTATTAACCTGACTACTGCGCATTGTTCTCTAGCTTCTGTGGGCTAAAAAAAATAAATAAAAGCTTTAGAATTTACTGCTAAGTACAATTTAAAATTCCCTTATTTAACTCACATTTTTTTGGCAGACACAAGATGAAGATGAGGCAGCAGCTCCAGTTGCTGCGGTGACACCTTCACAGCCTGAGCCTGCTCCTCCTGCAGCAGTGGAGAAAGAGGAAGAGGCTGAAATCTATGAATTCTCACAAAAAGATAAGGTAAAGACTTCTGCTGTGTAGTTTTGTTTTATTATGCTGTCACCACCAATCTCTCTTCTGTTGTGGAACTAATGGATTAGGTTTTATTTATACAGAACAACTTGTAACACATAGCATTCATTTTCCTGATTGCGTGTCTCTCTGTGTCCTAGATTCTGGATGAGCTGGAGGTGGACCTGGACAACATGGAGCTGGATGACATTGACACCACAGATGTTAACCTTGATGATGACTTCCTCGATGATTGATTGAGACCTGCCAACAGTCTGCTCCCAAGCACTCTATAGAGCATATTTAAAAGAAAAAGAGGGACCAAATCCCTTTTTCCCCACTTTTTTTTTCTTTTGTATTTGTCCGTAAAAATGTTATATTGTCATATCTGCCTACTGCAGTGTTTGAGTTGCAGATCATGATATCAGTGATGTTTTATCCTCAAAAGAAAGGTAGACAAACTCCTTCATTTTGTAAACCATTTATTGTTTGAGAATTTCACAAACTGTCCACTGGGCTGTATTTTATTACTCTGCTTCTTTTTTTGCCTTTTTGTTTCTGTTATGGAAAGTTGAAAACTGATTCAGTCCAATAAACTGGTTGCTGTACATACTCACATTTGACTAAACAGTGTCTTACTCTTGATAGTTACTGCAAAAAATTAAAAAAAAAATCTATTTTTAAAAATGAAACAATAATACGTTCCTCAGCAGCACAGTGTGTGTCGGGGTCCAGCCTGGGGTCTTTTCTCTTCAGCTACAGCAACTGACTGCAGCGCTTAGTATTTCCTGAGATGGTGTGTACAGCTTGGCCACCCATCTCTAACTTTTTAAGGAGTGTGGGTAGTTATAGCCACTGTTAATCTCCACTGGACAAACTATTGCTCTGAACCTCACTGTTCCACCTCTGCTTTCAGCTGGGAATGTCATAGCTTCTTCCTCTCGCTGTCCTCAGCCATGCCATCCTCCCATTGTACTGCCAGCTGTATAAAGTAGACAGACACATGCATCACTGCATAATAAACAGCATGATTATTTGGAAAATTCCAATGATGAAGTCTTGTAACTGTCAGGAAAAAAAAGCAGGAAAATCTGCAAACATCTTTTGGCAGCAGCAGCATTTGTGTAATTATTTTTAACAGCTTCTCTGTTGCACCATGTAGGTGTGGCATTAAATCAGACATGACTAATATGCAGCCTTTATTAAGGTTCAAGTTGTTACTATCTGTATGAGAAGCGCCCATTGTGCATCTTCTAACTGTTTTGGACAGGTTAAACTACTTTGAGCTCATCAACATGTAAAAAATAAAAACACTTTTACTGCAGTTCACTTAAGTGCATTCTTTTAGGTTCTTTTCTAAGTATTGACACAATAACTAGCACCACACAAAGCAGTTAAAAGTTGCCCCACATGCACAGAGTGAAATATTAGTACGATCAGTAGTATCATTTAGTAGTATCATTAATTCTCCATAAAGAGCACTTTAATCTTATAGTACTTTAACTATATCTTCAGAGTTTTTAAACTGTCATGTGCATTGACAGTGTGTTTGTGATTGTCATGCTAAAAGTGTCAGCTGTTGTCAACCACACACTTTCCACGTGGTGCTTTTCTGCATTCATAATCCTGTTTTTAAAAGGCAGTGTTTGATACTCAATACCTTGCTTTGTTATTTTTGGTGGAATATGTTGACATTTATTTTTATAAAGATCTATTTTATATAATTTGTTCTAGTTGTACTTGTCAAAAGCCATTATCTGTAAAGAAAAGACTCTAAAAGTATATTATCCTTCAGCCAGCTGTATGCTATCTAAATGTGTAAACGTGTTTGCGTGTAAAATTTCACTGCATACCTCAAAACAATGGGACACATTTTTATCTGGAATAGCAGGTAAACACAGATGTTACTAACTACATTATTACATCTTTGTGCTTAAATACAACATAACTAGCATTAATGTCAGAAACACCTGCCTACTATTTCATGTGCTATAAAACATGTCTAGTGTGAACAATGGCCATATAATAAACTCAAGAATGTTAACAGTGATCCACAGTCATAAATTAAGTTCTTTGACCTGCTGATGTGGGAAAAACAAATGATCTTGATAACAAAATTAAAATATTACTACCTTTCAATCACTCTGATTGGACCTCTTCTCAATCTGAGCGGCGCTATGATAGCAATTACAGGGGGTCAGCAAAATTCATACACAAGTAAAAATGTGAAAGGAGATGTTTGATCTCAAAACCTCTTCCTCCATACCAATCCTCTGCTGTATGATGGGAGGGCCTACATTCTTGCACCCCCCCCATCCAGATTTAAAAGGCAAAGGGGAATTTTCCATTTGTCTTTCGTGTTACAGCTGAAATTTTTAATTTCACAGTGATTAAGATCCAAATTCTAGGAGAGTAAAATGATGATTGACAATGGTGGTCTTTTTCTTTGCAATCCATATAAAGCTTTCAGCTGTAAATTTGAAAATATTGAGTATAAACATATTAAAGCTCTCTGTAAGTATAACATCATATAATTGTGGGTGGTCTGTGGGGCTTAAACTACTACTTAAAGACCGTTTAATGGCCTTGCCAGAGCAGTATGGGAGCAGTTAAAGTGCCCCAGCTGTCCACGAAAAACTGTCACTCTCCTCCTCACCTGCGGAGGGCGCTCCTCCGAGACAAGCTTTGACGATTTTATGCAGTTTCGTGTGCAACAAAGTAAAACCGAGCAGCTAGCGAGAGGGGAGTACGGACCCTTCTGAGATTGTTTATTTTTGCACCGTTTTGAAACTGTTTTTCTCACTTATTTCTAAGGTTTTTGTGTTATTTTGTACGTTTTACACAAACGGAAACTAAAGCAATTCAGTCCTGGGGCGGTGTTTGGACGCTTTGTGAAACAGCAAGGTGTTTTTAATAGAGAGTCAGGCGTAACGTTAGCAAGCTGCCGTAAAGGGAAAAAAAAGAAAGGGGAAAAAAGGCAGAACCGGGCACTACGGAACGGGTCGGTCAGCCAGAGAGAGTCGGGTGGACCACGGCACAGCCGCAGCCGCCAGCGCCACGGGGAGTCGGGGCCCGAGAGGGAGCCTGCCAGGCCCTTGGCTTGATGCACCCTGTCTGCCTTGCCTTAGCCGCAGTCCGAGATGGGGGAGACCAAAATTATCTACCACCTCGACGACCAGGAGACACCATATCTGGTGAAACTGTCGGTGCCGGCGGACAAAGTCACGCTGGCAGACTTCAAAAATGTCCTCAAGAAACCAAATTACAAATTCTTCTTCAAATCTATGGACGATGACTTCGGGTAACTGTTAAAGGGTTCATTGTGTTTAACGTGGAATAAGCGTAGCGACCCGAGTCTCCTTAACCTCAGTTCAGTCAGATTACCTGTAACGTAATTGTTACTTCATGGAGCTGGCTTGTCATCTTTCAGTCATCAGCTAGTCGTTTGCTTTGCCGTTTCTTTGTTAGCCGCTAGCGTCCAAGTCAGATCGTTAGCAGGTCTGTTCAGCGTCCCGACCCAGTTTGTTTACATTGCTCGTATGCTTAGCTTATGCTGTACTGTCTTACCAAGTTTGGTCATTTCCAGTTTCATGAACACTAAGAGAAAGTCTTTAATGGCATTTCAGCTTATTCAAGACTAAATGAAACAAGGAGCTATTCATAATACTGTTACTAACTAGTTACTGACGTTACTGCTGTCAGTTGCTGCCTAATATATGAAACGCTTATGCTAGCAGGCTAATGAATGGGTCTAACCGGACACTTGGTGGGTGAGTGAGACCAGAAGGCCCCTGCTGTTGTTGTCTATTAGCCTAAGGAATGCAAAGTTGGACACAGGAATGCCCTGTTCATCACTCTGGCAGCTTTATGAGCGTGTCTCTTTGTGTTAAAACATGGCTCGAAAAGTAGACGTTTTATCATCCTCCACACTTTGCCTTCTCCAGAGTTAAATAAAAGGGAGAAATGTAATTTTCTCTTTTGTTTTTTTTAAAACACTATAGCCAGGTTGCCAAAGTTTTTCTGGCTAAAGGCAAACAAGGGTGGGGCAACAACCTAGATAGGAAGGACGAGTTTTGAAAGGATCCGCAGCTATTTTTGTTGTTTCAAGAGTGGAGATGCATGCACTAAATTAACTGTTGAAGCCTTAAAGTCTAGACTGATGGTGTTTCAGTAACTTGTTAGACTGGTTTGGAGCCTGAGATCTTTACCAGGAAAGCCTCACTGACCATCACTGTTCTCCCTGTCAAAGACCCGGCTAATCTTGACATCTCTAGTACTCTGAGGCACTTGTTAAATACATACCTTATTTGTCCTCTTCATTGTGTAACAAGGTGTTGTTAAGGTCTGCCTGCCATCTGATCCTTGCAAGCACGACTGAATGAATGGGAGGGTTTGAAGGAAATTCATGTGGTTACATTTACACATGCCTTTTGTTAATGTATTTGCAGCAGTCTTTAACACATTAAGGCTTACTTCTATATTTGAAGTGGACGAGTGAGCCGTCGTTCGACTGGTTTTGTGTGTGTGTGCCAGTAGTTTCAAACATTTGGTAATGTTGAACGTTCTTAATGTGTAAATCTGTCCTCTGTTGTCAGTGCCTGTGCTGGTTGGTGGAATATATTGTCCAGCTCCACTTCCTCTAAATGCACCCTCATGTTTTATTGCCCAGAGAGTGCTTTTGTGTTGGTAATGTTTGACTGAAACAAAGCCTTGTTCTCTTTGCAGGGTGGTAAAGGAAGAAATATCTGACGACAATGCTAAGCTGCCCTGTTTCAATGGACGCGTGGTGTCATGGGTAGGTCCAAAATACATGCAATAAAATCCATTTATTTATTTATTTAGCTGTTTGCTTGTGTGCGATAACTTGTGTGGTTAAGTGGTGTACGTTCATGTGTAACAATGATTCCCATCTGTTGGGCACCAACCACAGCCATGCTCAAGCTTAGGGGGAGGCACTGCACATCTGTGTGATAGTATCATTATCACATAACGATCTTCAGAGCAGTATACACATACATTGCTTTTCCTAAATGTGTTTTTTGTTTTTGTTTTGTTTTTTAACTGTTAAATGAGATTTTTAAGCATGTCCTCACACAGGCTAGTTGCCACATGTAGCAACTAGCTACTAACATGCATGCAATTTCTTATTTAAAGCCTCTAAGCGATAATTCTCCTGTCTCCACAACACTCGAGACATCTGGTGCTCGTGCACGGCCTCCCTTCCTCTCTTCTCGACATTGAAATTGGATTAAGAGCAAGTGAAATCACAGGATAGCCGGAAAATACTCCATAACAAAGGGCCTCACTGCAGGTCATCTAACAAGAAGATTGAATCTCACAGGGAGGAGAGAATAAAGCAGGGAAAAAGACTGCTCTGTGTCGTGATGTGAAAGGCTAAAGCACTCGCTTAATTTCTACAGTGTGGTTTTAATTATTTGAGCATCAACATGGCGTTATTGCTCCATTCTGGAGCCTATATTCCAACGTTCTCGTCCTAATGCGGCTCTTTGTTATGGGCGTTTTCATTAGGCTGCGCTGAGGTTTAGTTTAATGTATTTAATAGCCAGTTCCACTTTGTGCGCTTTTGCACCAAAGTGTTTGTTATCTCTCGAGGGTTGTTGCAATGTTCCACGTACATTCAAATGTTATTTCTGTTACAGTGTGTCCATTTGTTTGTCTCCACTGTTCGTCTGTTGTTTCAGTGATCTGATTGATTAGTCTCTGGGGGCCAGAGGCCTGGCTCGCTGCACATCATTTCATCACAACAAGCCAGCACCCTGTATCTCCTGTGCTGTGGCTCTCTTTAGTGCATACCAAAGTAGACTATTGTGACTAGGATTAAGAGCAGAAGACTTTGATTTTAGTTATCTTTCCACATAGTAATATAGCTGAATTGTTATGGCAGTACAGGTGATTTGATTTGATATACTGATGCATGCATATTCATCTTTCCAAAATCTTGACACTCACTTTGTTGCTGTATTTTAATTTAAATTTTTAGATCTCAAAGCTTGATTTCTAATAATCATGCAATGAACTAAAGAGATTTCTCATTGCATAAATCTGTGTGTACAATGAAATTGAAGCTGGTTTATTTATTTATTTTTTACACTGGATTCTTAACATCGAGGTCAGCAGCTGTTGACTCCACCACACCACAGGTTGCTATTGATGGCTACAGTTTCACACTGGTCTCATGTCATCGCTGAAACTTGTTTTTGCATGCAAATACATGCTTCATTTCTGATATGGATGACTTCCAAGATTCCACAAAGCCACAGCAGGATTTAAGATATATCGTTTAGTATCTCGAGCTAACGAACACCAGAATGTGGTAAAAGTGGAAATAAATGCATTCCGGTAATTTAATTTCTGAGAAGACATTAGTTATGGTCCGTTGGAGCCCATTTTTCTTTCCTACAATTTGGTAACTTAGGCAACACTGTCAGGTACACAAACCACAAGTCTTGTCTTGGGCTCTTTCTTTTTCAACTCTCTGAATTCACAGCTGCGTTTTTAGAGCTTTGCTCTCTCAGTAGGAAACTAGTAGGAGGCAGATTAAGTCTGAATTTTAGCAAGAGGCTGTTGTCTTTTCTGCAGGAGATTTTGTAATGTTTGTGTCATACTTTTAGGCAGTTAGAGTAAAACATGACATATCGTGTATAGCCTTTAAATGTGGATGCGAATGAAGGTCTGCTGCTCACTCGTTCTGTGTCTTTCTGTAAATTCTTCTCTCAGAGATACTCATCCCCCTGACTGACCTGACTCTTTGTCTGTTGACAGTTGGTCTCTGGAGACGGCGCGCACACGGACGCAGGCTCGGTGGCGGATAGTTTAGAGCCGACACCACCTCTGGAGAGGACTGGGGGCATCGGAGACTCAAGACCCCCTTCCTACCAGTCAGTGAACTCAAACGAGACTTTGTGGACTTTGATACTCTATATTTTGTTTTACCGCGTGAATGAGAACGAAAGATACTGCGCTTAATCTGTGTCTGTGTGTTTTTGAGCATCTTGAATGAGTTCTTCTGTGTTGTCTAATAAGAACAGTAAGAGGAAAGAGAAAATTGAATAAAAAAAAATTGTGATATCTTGTGACTGGCCCGGAGGTATGAAAATCTAGCTTAATTCTTGGAGTCATTTATCTGTACGCTATTATTATCATTCTTAAGCCCCTGGTTACTAGGTTTTTTTTTATTTGTTTTTTTTTGTTTTTTTTTTAATATGTCTATGTAGAGAAATATGCTATGTCTGCAAGTATAGTGTTAAAAAAAGACTTTTTCACCACACTGAAAATCCATCAACACATAATCTGCAATTCTTTCCAAATATTCAGGTACAGATCGCTCTCTTAACCACAATGCATCAGCGTAGCCAGAAGCTCTTCTAATACAAACATTAGTTCTAGTGGCTGCTGAAGATCAGATGCCCTGATCATGATGTCCTGTAACTCTGTCGCTCTTTAATACTCGCTCTCTTGTCTGAAGTGGGAAAGCAGCAAGTGGTCGGGACAGCCTGGACAATGACACAGAGACCGGCTCCATGGTGTCTCAGAGGAGAGAGAGGGAGAGGCCGCGACGGAAACACACTAATGACCATGGTCAGAAAGAAACTTGCTGCTTATTCTTGTTTTTCATTGCACGTATCAGTGTATTTCACAACATATGAAAAGTGTGAGTGACTGTTGTTTTATTTTTTAATTTTGTTTATTTATTTATTTCATGTCATCCTGATCATCTTGTCATCCTGCTGCAGGTGGGAGGCAGAACGGGTACTCATCGCGGGGCATGGGACGCGGAGGCGCTGAGTACGACAGCTGCTCGTCCTTCATGAGCAGCGAACTGGAGTCTACTTCCTGCTTTGATTCAGACGATGACGATGCAACCAGCAGGTCAGATGTGTTATAAAGCTGTTGACCTGGTTTCTTGCAAAAAGAATAAATGCATTTGGCTTCAGGAATGTATGTGGAGTTACAGTTGATGGTTTATGGCAAAGATTAGTACTGTCTAATTGTGTGGTGGTTTTAGTGGTAACCTCAGGGTTTTGCTCCAGTGGTAATCTTTGCAGCCCACTGCAGAGACTGTGCTGGACTCAGTCTCTTATGCATCTGAGGATCAGGATGTTTTTTCCTGTTTAATTAGCTTCAACAGAACTTAGATTTTAGGGGGGTTTCTAACGTGCAAAGAAATCTTTTTGTTGTTGTTGTTGTTGTTGATTTGTCAGTCAAGTTGTAACTTTCAAATGTAGTTTGCTGTCTTACTAGTTAAAGCTCATTCTGACTCATGGAAACGTTTTCCTTCTGGCTTTCTTTTACATAGGTAGTAGTATGGTTAGCTTTTACAACAGCAATGGGTTATTTATTCCTACTGTAGATTGGATTATTTTAGCTCTGGTAACAAACTTGAAATGGTCTTTATTTATGTTCATAGAAACAAATTTCTGTGTGGCAGCATGTCTGTGTAAGTAATGTATTTCTATTGGAAGAATACTTTGTGTCTGAAGTACATACACTGGTTGGCCAGTTTGTTAGGTATACCTTGCTAGCACCCATTTGGACTCTTGCTTACTTTCAGAACTGCCTTTATTTTTCTGTAGCACAGATTGAAAGGATTCAGCACAATGCTGGAAACCTTTGCTCAGCAACAGTGGCTCATATTGCATCACACAAATGCTGCAGATTTGTCAACTGCGCATGATATGAATCTTCCATTCCACTGCCTCCCAAAGGGGCTGTGTTGGACAGAGATTTGGTGATTGTGGAGATCATTTGAGTGCAGTGAACCCATTGCCATGTTCAAGAAACCAGTTTGAGGTGATTTCAGGTTTGTAACATGGCACACCTTCCTGCTTGAAAGGAGTGATCAGAAAATAGGTACACTGTGGTCATAAAGGAATGAACGCCAGAGTCTCTATTGTTGCAGCAATATTATGATTAAATATTGGTACACTGGCACAGATTGGCGCATAAAAAGTAGAGATATTTGCTTAGAAGTGGGAAGTTTTTATTGAGAAACTTCAAAGATTAGATTGTGGCTACTTTCAAGGACTCCCATGAGACAATTCGATGTGCATGTTTTATTTAGTTATTATTTATTTATTAATTTTAAATAATGTTTTGTTTCCTCCTCTTCAGGTTTAGTAGCTCCACTGAGCAGAGCTCTTCTCGTCTAATGAGACGACATCGACGCCGGCGAAGGAAACCCAAGGCTTCCAATATGGACAGGGTGAGAACACTCTTAGATGTAAAGGACAATAAATCAACCAAAGTTACCTAAAATTATTTTCCATGTGAGTCATGATTCTGCCTTGACATATTTGTTTTGCATTCCTCATAATTTTTGTCATAATTCTTTCTTCAGTCTTCATCATTCAGCAGCATCACGGACTCCACCATGTCGCTGAACATCATCACTGTGACTCTCAACATGGGTAAGCGACTGGCACACACACAGAGGAGTTAGATGTTGAAATAAACAGAACCTGTTATTCATCATCAAGCTTATGGAGTAAACTTCATTAGTAACTTCTTTTTTTTTATATACTCTGTTCCTTCCCCTCGTCACAGAGAAATACAACTTCTTGGGCATCAGTATTGTGGGTCAGAGTAATGAGAGAGGTGATGGAGGAATCTACATCGGTTCCATCATGAAGGGAGGAGCTGTGGCTGCAGACGGACGCATAGAGCCCGGGGATATGCTGCTGCAGGTGTGTATCTGTGTTTGTGTCTTCAGTAGACTAATACACACACAAAATGAGAACTGTTTACAGGTGAATATCTAGAATTTAGACAAGCATAGTGTGAGTGAACGAAATGAACGATCTCGAGGGTTTCTGTTGTGCACGTGTCACAGATGCAGTTGGCTGTAATGTCATCGCATGACATGATTCTTAGCGTTTTTATCCTTCCTATACACATTATTTTTTTTGACAATTTGATTTTCTTACTATACTGTAAAAATATTTCCAAGAAAAAGTGTCGTTCTGCAGTAGAACTGGAATCATTGTGGGGCTGTGAAAGTGTTATATTTCTGTTTAGAGGAAAAAATGTAGTTCTGGGGCTACTTCTTAATGCCATATTGCTTTGTATCTCTTTCTATATCTTTCGAGCACACTGAAGAATCGACAATTTCCATTCCTTCCTGTCCACTGTATCCTCTTTTGTGATCCCATCCACCTGCATTTTCTCTCTTGCCACATCGATGGCAGCTCTGTCTTCAGCATCCTGCGATTATATATCCACTACCTTCTTTTCACATGTCTAAACCAGCTCAGCCTCTTTGCATCTGAACTGTCTAATCTAAACTCTTCCTCCAACATACTAGTTCCACATGTGGTACATCCAACTCGGCATCTCATTGGGATATTTTTCTGTTTTTATTGGTGTAGGTGAACGATATAAACTTTGAGAACATGAGCAATGATGATGCCGTTCGGGTACTAAGGGACATAGTGCACAAGCCGGGGTAAGCGAATGCAAATACTGCATTTATAACACATGAGTGCAAAATAAGACCCTTTATTAACTGTCTATGTGTCTGTGTGTGGGGGTTTCTTTTTGTTTTTTTTTTACCAGCCCCATTACTCTAACAGTTGCAAAGTGCTGGGACCCAAACCCTCGGAGCTGCTTCGCTCTGCCCAGGAGTGAGTGATTGTTCTGCAATAACTATATGCAGTGACACATTTGTTATTTTTTACTTTAAAGATTTTGTAGTAACCTCTTTAATTTCAGCTGCTTTCCCTCTTTTTAACAGGTGAGCCAATCCGGCCCATCGACCCCGCTGCATGGGTGTCCCACACGGCAGCCATGACTGGGGTGTACCCTCCGTATGGCATGAGCCCTTCCATGAGCACAGTCACCTCCACCAGCTCCTCAATCAGCAGCTCGATCCCTGAGACTGAACGTGAGTCACATCACCCCCTGCAGCTGCCCATTGGAGCATGTCATCTGTGCACTTTTATCCAAAGCAACTTTCATCCCCCATTAACTCTTAGTTACAGTTTACAGTTCATTTTCTTTTTGTCACCACATGGTCTTCACGTTTAAACGGTACCACCGTTTGCGTTTTCAGTGTACTTGTTTGTACTCTTTTATTGTTCCTCTTTTTTTCAGTTTTCTTCTGTTTCCTCGTACCTTTCTATAGCCTCCTTGTTAAAAACATATTTGAGCATTTGCGGAAGAAAAACTCCAGGTTTGTCATACAGATTGAACATTCAGCTCTCCCTCCCTGTAACCACCAAACCTCTGTTATTAAGTCTCTGTGTTCAGTGCGGCCCTTCCCTCTCACTACATTCCTGTGACTACTATCTGTTCCAGCTTTTGCCTTGTTCAGCCTCAGCTACCATCTGCTCAGTAACTCATGTCCAAATAGAGCCATAACTCACAACTTTTGTTTCTCCTTTAATCTTTGGAAGTTTTGCGACGCCTTTTCTTAATGTGTGGAGAAAATTTCCTTTTCTCTTGAAATACTGTTTAACTTGCCTATTACCTATTAGTTATATCGTACATGTCAATAATTCACTTAATAGAAAATGTTAATGCCCTTTATCTTATTACATATCCACAGTGTTTTGTAATGGGAATTTTAAAAAAGAAATTAAAAGGAAATGGAGGCAGATGAGAAGGGAAACTGTGATGCTCAGTCATATCTGTCTCAGAATGGACTGAAACTCAGTGAGATCATATGTAAGACACACTAGTGTTCTAAGTAAGACATGTAATTGACTGTGGTCTGGCTCATTTGGAGGGTTTGTCAAATCCAAGTAAGTTGCAGTCCACTTCAAACAAAGATCCAGTCAAATCCAGTCTTGATTCATGATTAGGACAGAACAGGGTCAAATAACAGCCGAGACCGCAGGAAACCAAATATTATTTGAGGCAAATTCCAAAACAGGCCAACATTTTTATTATTATTTTTTTAACCCCAGAAAAGAGCACTCGGTTTGTCTTTGCATTTTGTTTTCAAAAAAATGTAAAAATTAATGTGGCTCAACAGATTTATATTTGATGGAGCTGAACGTCTTTGTCCTTAAACAAAATGTTTCAATTTCTGAGTAGAAGATTTAACTCCACCCCCGTGTTAACTTGCTTATCTCCTCTGATCTTTCCTAGGATTCGATGACTTCCACCTCTCGATCCACAGTGACATGGCAACGGTTGCTAAGGCGATGGCCTGCCCAGAGTCAGGTCTGGAGGTGCGAGACAGGATGTGGCTCAAGATAACCATCGCTAATGCCTTTATTGGTACGTCTGTCAGAGCAAGCTTGGCTGGGCTTTTGAAAAATTTCTCTTACCAGTATTCACACACACAGAAACACACATTTTATGAACTAGTAGGTTAATTGTCTCACTGATGACAAAGCGATACCTAAATACTGCTTCAGTTAATTT
>VUQR01036171.1:25440-40615 GCA_015108515.1 Hemichromis elongatus
CCCCTGTCCACGTTCAAACTGAGAGAGACTGAAGCCTCTTCCCTCCTGCCCCCCCCCACTTGCTGACCTCTAACAAGCAAAAAGAATGACTGAAAGAAGCTGAAATGAACACTAACTGTTAACCTTATTCAGACTTTTAAAATATTTGCTTGACTTAAGAGAGAAAGAAAGAAATGTATGTAGTGCAAGAGAATTACAGTCCATACTTTAAGAATGCATTTGTTTTATTATATGCGTAGCTGGTCACAACTAGTTTCTTTTTCTTTTTAATGCTTAACGTGAGCATCCAGTTTCAAGAGTCGTTTTTATACGGCACAACTACATTTTCATCTGCTAACCAGCGAATCTTCAGACTGTCTTGTGATAATGTATAGTGGAAAAAAAATTTCTTACCATGACTTTCACACTACTCTTTTATCAAGGAAAATGTCTTTTTATTTATAAATATAGTTTTATGACTTAAATCTGCTGCTTTCTGTTTTGTGTGTATGCTGCGTGTGTGTCTTTCTGCAAGACCAAAAACTGAAACCCAGTGAGATTGTTTTTTCCACTTCTATGGTACCTGAGGTTATATTTGCATTTAAAAGCAGTCAACAGCAGACCATCCAGGAGCAGGAATGTGAAGGTTAGGCAGTCTGCTGTACAGATGTGTGTGTGTGTGTCTGAGTGAGTGAGTGGGATTGGAGCGCTGTGGAAGTGTGCAAACGTTCAGCCTGTGTATATTTGGATTTGTCCCAGACTGAACAACTCTATGCAAAATGTCCCCTGTGGTTTGAGGCGGAAACTCCTGTTGAGAGGCGATACGGTTCAGTTTGGAGAAAAAAAAAATTAAAGTTTACTCTGCAGGACAGGGGGAAAAAATTACGTCCATACTACCACCATGGGAAAAATAAAGCTAAATGCAATAGTGTTTTTTTTCCCTTAAACTTCCTAGAGCCAATGAAACATTGTCGATATTTAACAAGTACCCATACATGTCAGCGCAATTCAATTCTATTGTATAATGGATTCTAGCCTACTTTCCAGCTATTAAACATAACCATAACCTTTCGTGAAACGTGAAATAACAACTGGCCAGTAACCTATGTCGCTTATCGCATCGAGGCCTGGGTGCGGTTTACACATCTTCCCAGCCGCGCCTTTTCCTGTCACGGCGGAACGGCTGTGCGTAACGACGGCAGGTCAGCTGACAGATATCGGAGACCAGGAGGAAGGAGCGGAATTAGCGGGCGTGTGAACTGGGAACCTACTGGATCCTGACATAAGCTATCCGAGGCCGAACGGGGAGGCAAAAGACTGGTGGTGTTCTTGAGAGAACTAGGGTAAGGTCACTAGAGACGAAAGAATTGCATTTTTTCGTTAATTGGGTTAACTGTAGTCCGGAAACCATTACGGAAAGCCGGTAAAACGGTTTCATTCGTGAGCAATGCTAACGTAGCTACATTAGCCACCGCGGCGCTAGCTAACGTCAATCCATTAGCAGTAACTAGACTGATAACGGAAAGGACTCGTTTCTTTCTTCAAATTAAAAGCAAGCAACAGCGCCCTTGCAAATATCTCTTATTACGCTATATATTACCCAGCGCTGTTGAATAACCCATGCTGTATTTTTACGTGGCTAACTGGTAAGTTGTCAATGATTGTTAATGGTTCTCTTTAAGGTCTCGTCAAATTGACTGGCTTTCTTTTGACCGGAAGTTCATTTAAAATTCCGCACGGCTCTACTCCGGTTCTCTGAATATCACCGCGAGCTAGCCCGCTATCGTGAGCTAAATTAGCTAGCTTATAACTCACTCGGTGTATTCTCCATCACTTCGATCTAAGTTGAAGGTCAAGCCTCTAACCAAAGTCAAGTCATTTAATATTTAGGACAGAAATATTGGTAGCCAACCTGCCGCGCGCTGGTCGTGGGGGTAAAATTAAAAATATGAAAAATGTATGAACGTTAGGAAATGGCCCGAGTCAGCAGACATCTTGACTTCGCCGATAAATGGGCGATTAAAGCCCTCGGCTCCTGTGCGAGGTTTATTCTGTCACGACTCGGCGGTGTTTTAACGAGGAGATATTTTCTTACTTACGGGCGTATATATGTGTGATGGTTTTCCTCTGAATGCTGTTGTGTATGTGTGTGTGTAAATTTTCTGAATTCTATCTTCGAGGAATGTCAGGCATGTCCTTCGTCCTATTTTTCCAGAATCTTCATTCTTTAAGGAGGGCACCTATCTGCAAGAAATAATCACCAAACGACAAAAAAAATGTCTTTAGAATATTTTTGTTGTCTTCAGATTTATAATCTATAATTATAGAATATAATCCGATTCGGACAACACATGCCAGGAAGACGACACTTTAATTAGGCCATGAGATTTTTAGCTGGCTGTCTGGTGGCATCCGGCGTCAGATTGGTAGCTGCTAATCTCTCGTCAATAATCTTATTTACTTTAGAAGAAAACAGGGAACTGTCTGTGGTGAGAGTAGTTGCAGTGGTTTTTAGCCTGTAGTGGATAAATAATGTTTGTATGTGTGCGTGTCTTACAGAAAAATGAGTCACCACAATGGTGCAGCTGCAGGATGTATCCATCTGGCTGTAGAGTGTGTGTGTGTGTGTGTGAGAGAGAGGGAGAAGGACAGAAAAAGCGGATGTGAGGGACAAATGCCTCTCTGTACTATTGCTTACTCCCTCACTTTTTTTTTTTTGCTGCTTTCACTTCTCTACTTCTCTTCCTCCTTTTCCTTCCCACATATCTTGTTTTCATTTCTGTCTTTTCTCAGGAGGGCTTTGGTTTCACCATGGCAGGTTGGGATTGAAGAGCAGCCACAATGATTGGAGGATTGTTCATCTACAACCACAAGGGGGAGGTCCTCATCTCCCGAGTTTACCGAGATGACATAGGGTATGTTCGAATGGGAGAAACCACGCGCTAATGTTCATAGATTTTGAGAAATTTTAGATCACTGAGAAGGTCCTGATGCAGTGTGGGTGGAGAGCCTGCAGTTGATCCAGGATGAGAGAGGATTATGTCTCTTCTTGGCTAAGTTCACACGTGTCTTTCCTGTTGTTGACCAAATACAAACCTGCACCAGGATTAAATTTAGAGTAGTGTTACTGCCTCTGCATAGTACAATTTTTAAAATAATCAAATGTATATATGATACAAAAATATTTGGACTTTCTATATAAGTGATTAGATATAGAAATGAACAAGTGAAGGGGAAAAACTTATTCTTTTTCCATATTGTCTGAGGTAATGATTTTGTTCACTCAAGCTAATCCAGCCACACCTTGTGTTTAAAGAAATTCAGTGCAGCTGTGCAAAAAGCTCTTTCAAATTGATTCAGTGTCGACTCTCCATTGAAGACACAAGTTATTAATTCTTACCATATGGCAGAAAGGCACAGAGAGGAAGCCTTCTTTTCCTCCCCATGAAGATTGCTTAATATCCTGTAGACATTCATTTACCAGTGAGTGATCACATTATTTAACTTTAAATTCTTCAATTAAATAGCTTATGTTTCCATATAGAAGTTATTCTCTGGGGTGAGAAAATGTCTTAAACCAAATGCATAATGTCTGATGTACGCTGGACTGAAATGTTCACTGCTTATAACAATACAAAAGGTCATTTAAATCCAGCATGTGTTAGGAAAACAAAAGCCATGAATAAATTTGTACTGTACATTCCTCAACAATCCTTAATTAACCCTAACATTTTAAATGTATATTGCAAAATTTGTGGAAATTTTTATACAGACATAAAGTGTGACTCTCGGCATATCACATCAGATCTGTTACTGCTGCACAACTCATTTGTGAGTTCATGTTCTCCTTCCTGAAACTTGCTTTCTGTGATTTTACAGAGAGTAAGTTTGATTATCATATTTGGACTGGAACATATACACCAGCTCTTTTTATGTTTTGAAAAATTCGTGAACTAGTGTTTTAGAAACAGGTGGGAAAACAAGTTGGGTTTTATTTATTTATTTTAACACAATTTTTAAATGCTTTAGAGTTGCTTTTGTAATACCTCATCCTAAATGTGGAAGCCAGGACAGTTAAACTAACTAAACAGTTCTGGAGAAAGACTTTACAAAGCAACTTTTTTATTATTGGAAGATTGTAACTTATCTTAACAGCCATTTTAAGCCCGTTTTAAAGAGAAACGTTTGACAGTATACGCACCACATTGTAACAATGTCCATGAAGGTGCCAGGTTGAAAGCAGTGCCTGCGTGGTTTCAAATGTGGCATGTAAGGGCTCTGCTGGGTGGCCACCTCCCCTTCTTCTTTTCCATTGAAACACCCCAGATGATACTTGTAAAACCATGTCAGGCAGCCACAGTTGCCTCATCATATATTTGTAACACAGCATGAGATGGTCTGCTCAAAATGTATTTTGGCTATCCTACTCTGTTTGCTTTCGGTTGCAATGCCTGGGTGATGCTCTTCATCCATCAGGCAGCATGCGACACGTCGCTGGACAAATACACGCTGAGTTCTCACAGCAGGCCTCCTGGCATGACATACGTTTTGTACTAGGGAATGTTTAATGTTTGGTGTGACTTGACTGAATGCTTGTAGTATCATATTTAGCTCTAAAGATTTAAACAGTGCATGAATAAAAATAGCTAAATTTGCCTATTAAATTCTATGTAAATTCTGTCACGTTCAATGACTGTTTTGAAGTCCAGTAGACTCTTTTCCATGACTGATAGACAAGGCTCTTGTAGATTTATACAGTGAAGGTTGGCGAGCTGTAGAGGGACAAGTGTCTGAACTGATACAATCGAATTCTCTTGCTTTTGGGTCAAGAGATACACTTTTGGAAGGCCTTTTTTTTATTATTTTTTTTTTATTAAATCGTTTTATAGAAGGCTTGGTGACACCACAAACACAGTCTGGAGAAAACTGGTAAATAAGCGTCAGTGTGCTGCATTGCAGAGCTGTTCAGTATGACCTGTTGCATCGAAAAGCTGAGCCACTCAGACACCACTTAATGGTCTGAGTTGGCTACATGTAGTGTCATGCAGGGACCTGTATATTCATTCTGTGCTGTTTTTAGCAGGATCAGCTCCTTCCTTATCAGCTGTGGCACAAACTCAACTGTTTGTTGTGCTTTCTGAAATGCAGTGCTGTGTGTACCACAGAATGGCAGCGAATAAGGGAAGGAAGCAAAAATGCAGACGAACAGCCAATTTCACTGAAATGTGTAAAATGAGGACGAGGGGCGGGGGGAGGCCCAAGAAAATTTTAATGTCATGTTCTTGATTGCACATTTTATCCTTTATGTTTGATGTTGATATCATCAGCATCAGTTGCTAATGGTGATCGTCACTGTTGCAGAAGGCAGGGTAAACCAGATGTGGTGCTTTGCTCTGTATTGTTGTTTTGACAGCTACATGATGTTTTTAGTTGAAGCTGTCATGCAACGTGATTTTCTTGAAATAACAATTCAGTAATGGAGTGGCATAAATAATCTCTCATTGTCATGCTGTTGTATTATAAAGCACTAGATGAAGGAGCAGTATAATACCACTGACCTTTTCCCAACATATTCAGTTATAGTGATGGCATCATAATACCACCATGTTACTCACTCTGTCTACATGATGCACGAAAATGTCTCTTATGCATTTTTGTCTTTCGTCTCCTTTTACTTCATTCGTGTCTCCTCTCTATCCTCTGTATCACCATTTTCCTCCATCTGTTCATCTTGGCCCCTGTAGGAATAGGTAAGAGATGCTCGAGCCTCTAAAGCATGACCTCTCCCTCTCATGGCCACCAATCAATGACCCCATGATCTCCGAAAGTGCATGTCCATTGATTCCACAGTCAGACTCCCGATACTTTCTCCAAGCATGAGTCACCCGTCATGCCATTACAGTGGTAAATAAAGCACCATATACTGAAATACAACAGCAAATCAGTCATAGCCAAAGAACTTGGCCACTTCAGTGAAAAATCTTGCTGACAGTCATTTCTGCTGATGCCTAAGCATGTAGTCTGAGCATGGGATATCATCGATAGATGGTCCTCTGATCCTTTGCCCTAATTATTGTTTGTTTTTTTCCCCCTTTATATAAATTGAAAAGATGATTTGAAATATTCTCTCTCTCTTTACTCTCTTTTGTAGATGTTAACGATGATTTTTGTGTATAAATTTTAATAGATGGAAATATTTAAATCTGAAGCTGAGCTAATAAGCTGGAATTTGTAGTTAACTGTGATATAGCTGCTGTGAATACACTGTGAGCTGGGTGAATTGACAGTTGATGTAATTGGAACTCTCTACATTTGAATTGCAAAAGTAGTCCTCCCCATTGCATTTCCTCAAAGAGTAAATGGGGCATTTCTGTACTTCAAATGCATAAGAAAGCAGAAATAATACACAGGCCTAACTCCCTCTGTTTATTCAATGCAACTGTCATGCTTAAATAAAATGCATTGTTCTCATGTGTTCCTGTTTGCCCCAGTAGTTATTGCATTACGCTGTTGTTATGGAAGTGAGTAGTGACATGGTTCTTTTAGTCAAATAGTAGGGTATTGCTCTGAACACACTTATTTGTGTTAACACACAGATGATGATTAAAGCTGCTACCCACTGCACCCATGCTGTCACAGCTTTGCTTATTAAACATGAAATAAGACTTGAGGCAACATTAACATTAGCCAACAAACCTTTTTACTCTATTTTAGCATCTACATCATTAAGCTTTGCAATTGCAGGCTTAGAATTTCACTGACATGCTGTGTCGGTATGCCACAGTTTGTACATTTCTTATAACCCTCTCGCATTTAGAACGCCTTACAAATCCTTCATTCCTTAAGAGTTTTGTTTTTGTGCTGTTTTTTTTGTTTTTGTTTTTGTTTTTTGCTTTTTAAGTGAAACTTATATATGCAGCAGCAACAAGACAAGATTGTTTTCTATTCATGTATTTTTACATGGCCTGTATTTGACAGACAGTTGTGAACCGCTGGGCATCGTTGGAGTTCGGCTTTTTATTTGGGGAAATCACAAATAAACTCAAATCGAGCCAAACTTCATGTTGTTGTACAGTACAAAAGTAGAACATCAGTGTTTTAAAAGCTTATTTGCAGTGTTGCCTTTTTGGGTAGAAGATACTCTTATCTTCTTATTTTGGGGGTTGTTTGTAAAGGTGGGAGATCGTGGCTGGAAAAGGCCCTGAAGATGTTCCCGGGACAGTAGGATTTGCACATTCTTGTCAGAACTTGCAGCATCTCCTATACAGAGCCCCGTCATCTATAAATCCATGTTAATCATGGTTGAGTTTTGGCAATAAGCTACAGTATACTTTATGTAGAATGCAATTCAGATTATTTTGCCTTTTTTTCCTCCCTAAATAAAAGTGCATCAGATTTTGCAACATTAGCTGTGTGATTTCATTTATTTATTTATTTTTGTTTCTATGAAGTTGAGTTAATTACAACATTGTTGCAGTGATGTCTTAGTTGTCTCTTCATGGTAATTATCACACTTTACACCAAACAACACCAACTTAACAAGTCCCCTTTCTGTTGGTTGAATGTGTTTGTGGTAACTGCTCCTCTATTCAATGAATATATATATATATATATATGTTCCTGAGGTATTAAGAAATTGTTTGTTATGAGTCTGAGTAGAGCTTAACTTGTAGGAGTACTTTCACATGATGTCACAGGGTGCACTGTTGTAAATCGTCTAAAAGCCTTAAACAATTATCTCAACTTCCTCTCCTCTTTCTATCTTTTGTCCTTGCGTCCCAGGCGTAATGCTGTGGATGCGTTCCGCGTGAACGTGATCCACGCCAGGCAGCAGGTTCGATCGCCGGTAACCAATATCGCCCGCACCAGCTTCTTCCACGTGAAACGTTCCAACATCTGGTTGGCAGCCGTCACCAAGCAAAATGTCAACGCCGCCATGGTGTTTGAGTTCCTTTACAAAATGTGTGACGTCATGACCGCCTACTTCGGCAAGATCAGCGAGGAGAACATCAAGAACAACTTTGTGCTCATCTATGAGCTGCTGGATGGTAGGTGGTGAGGAGTGCTTGTGTGTGGGGTCATTGTTTGTTCTAGTAAATGTAGGTTATTATGGTAGAGTGTGAATAGTTTTATTTTTGGGAAAGAGGCTCCCTGCTTTAGTCTTAGTTCACTGTTTGTGTCCAGGTTAAAGTCAAGGCAGGTTCAGCAGGTTGTGTTTGGCCCATGTCCTAGCTGTCCCCTCTTACCCAACGGCTATGTGTTTGTGTTTGTTCATACAGAGATCCTGGACTTTGGCTACCCCCAGAATTCAGAGACAGGAGCACTGAAGACCTTCATAACCCAGCAGGGCATTAAGGGACAGGTCAGTAAGAGTAAATGCTCCCTTTCTGACAGAACAAGGGTACACTACCCATTTCCCAGTTAAATATACTACAGCCTAATGTCTTTGGGACTGGTAATAACAATATAAACCTAATTTATTCCAATACCACTAGAAACTTCTGGAGCCTGTTCCTTATTGCTCAATCCTCCATGTGAGGCAAATCATAATTGTCGGTGTCATGATATAAAACACTGTAAATGAAAAAGTGCATGTCCACTTTTCATGTAGGAAAAATAAATACAGGGTTAGCGATTAATCAGCGTCATCATTCAGATCAGATGTGGAAAAATAATCTAAAATCAAATGGATGTAAACTTGCTGGCTGACTACTGCTTTAAAATGTAAATAATTTTATTCTTTTTGTTTGTTTTTTCTCATTGTTTTCCCTCAACTGTGACTTTGGACACTCCAGCACCAGGTAACGCATATTGAAAATGAATTTTGTCAATGTTCTAGAGCTGGTGATCCACTTTCATAGGCGGTTTTATCCTTTCGACTTTTGTTAGTAGTGATACATCTTCCCTTCCTGTTTCTCAGACGAAAGAGGAGCAGTCTCAGATCACCAGCCAGGTGACGGGGCAGATTGGCTGGCGTCGTGAGGGCATCAAGTATCGCCGCAATGAGCTCTTCCTGGATGTACTGGAGAGCGTTAACCTGCTCATGTCACCTCAAGGTGCGTTTATGGTGCCTTTAGAAAAAGTGACAATGAAAATAAAGTGTGCACTGTTTTTTCTGGAACTTAATCATTTAAGTCATACAAATTCAGAATAATAAAGCAGATTTATGGCTTGGTTTGAGCTCCATGTGCAGTCTTTTCCTAACATAAGCATTCCCATACAGGGCAGGTCCTGAGTGCTCACGTGTCCGGCCGAGTAGTGATGAAGAGCTACCTGAGTGGAATGCCTGAGTGCAAATTTGGCATGAATGACAAGATCGTCATCGACAAGCAGGGCAAGGGAGGAGCTTCTGACGATGCAGGGAAGAGGTGAGTGATATGCATGTTATTTTTTAAAATCACAACAGGAAACGTCATTGTCCAAGTTTTTTAAAAGGCCTAACTTATGCTTGTGTCTGTGTTAATATTGTCTTGCTTGCAATGACACAGGGTTTACAATTTCTTTTTCATTTTTCTTTCCTTTGGATGCATCTTTCTTTCCCTCTCTTTCTTTTCTATGTGCTGTACCTCAGTGATTTAGGGGGAGGAAGGTACTGTACTGACAAGTGTCCTCACCCTCTGCCACCTCAACGCACACTCACACCAGCTCCCGTCTCATCTCAGCCCTTTAGCAAATTAAGAATTTGTACATCTCATGCACTGTTGCTCCCCACACAGTCAATACAAACGAAACACATCTTTTTAACTGTTGAGTGTGCTGCCTGGTGGTTGCTTTCCCTCCTTTGGTAGAATGGTTTGTTTGTTTTTTGAGTCCACACCTACCTGCTTGACATCTAACCCTTTACCCAAACACCTAACAGAGACTGTGACTTGTTTTAAATGCAGAATATTGACATTAACCTCAACCAGGTGCACATGCCTTGGTACTAAGCAGTTGTGTCCCTTTGTGTACTCGTATGATGAGCCTTAATTGAGGGAGAGTTGTAGTTTTAGCTTTTGGAGACTGGGACATTTTGTTTTTCTGTACTGTTTTAGTGATAAACAGGTGGACTCGCCTCATGTGGTGTCTGATTTGTTTTCTTGCCGGCAGTGGGAAGCAATCCATAGCCATCGATGACTGCACCTTCCACCAGTGCGTGCGCCTCAGTAAGTTTGATTCTGAGCGTAGCATCAGTTTCATCCCCCCTGATGGAGAGTATGAGCTTATGAGGTCAGTAGATGAAGTTTTTCTCTTTTTTTTAAGCTTATTTATTTATTGTGAGGTCATTAGAAATGACTTGGTTCCAATGAGATTAAAAGCATCATTAATTGGCATGAAGGAACAGTGAAGACACTGACTAGGCTTGTTTCTGCTTTACTAATTTACATCGTTTCTTCTCCTGCCATTTCTTGCAGATATCGCACTACAAAGGACATTATCCTGCCATTCCGAGTTATTCCTCTGGTCAGAGAGGTGGGCCGCACCAAACTGGAGGTGAAAGTGGTCATCAAGTCCAACTTCAAACCCTCGCTGCTGGCTCAGAAGATTGAGGTCAGCTGTTTTTCATGTGATCGTCAACATCTAACGTTTTACTTAGATGTTAAGAAAATGTTTTCAATTCCAAGAACTTAAATCAGACAAAATGTGCAGTTATGTGTAAAATTATTTATTTTATCGTCACTCCTCAGGTGCGCATCCCAACACCCCTCAACACTAGCGGTGTGCAGGTGATTTGTATGAAAGGAAAAGCCAAGTACAAGGCCAGTGAGAACGCCATTGTCTGGAAGTGAGTATTAACTGTGCTGCACATGGGAAAAGCAAATTTACTTTTATGCTCTCTGAAAAGTTGATGATTAACAACTTCATATCTTCTTTTATGTTTTTTCCCTCCCCCTCTCTGGATTTTCAGTAAAAAAAAATAAAAAAATGTCTCACATATTTCTGTGTGCTTGTTTAGGATCAAACGGATGGCTGGGATGAAGGAGTCTCAGATCAGCGCTGAGATTGAGCTTCTGCCGACCAACGATAAGAAGAAATGGGCCAGGCCTCCCATCTCTATGAACTTTGAGGTGAGAATGCTCATTGGACTTGCACATGATTACTGATTTCTAAATGCTTAGTGGATTTTGCTGAGTGGACCTTTTTATAGCTGCTAGCCATAAAAATTTAATAAATGTGATCCCACTGTCTTCCATGCAAATCACACCCTGCTTATTATTTCCACATAAATACACTTCCTGTTGCAAGAACCCGCGACCTACACCTCCTTGCATGCTTTGGCACGTTTGTAACATTCCTCCCTTGTCCCTGCAGGTTCCTTTTGCGCCATCCGGCCTGAAGGTGCGCTACTTGAAGGTGTTTGAGTCCAAGCTCAACTACAGTGACCACGATGTCATCAAATGGGTGCGGTACATTGGCCGCTCTGGAATCTATGAAACCCGCTGCTAAAGTTGTACCCTTCCCCGCCAGGCAGCAAACTCACCACTTCCCCTCCCATCTATCCTGTTAAGATTTTTTTTTCTTCCCCCCCCTCCTTTTCCTTCCTCTTCCTCCCTCAGCCCTTATCACTTCTCTCTCACCCCCTCCCACCTCTCCCTAACTAGGTGTTGAAGATTGAAATTTACATTGTTAAAGAAAAAAAAGTAAATATGTTATAATGCACAGATATATGCAAAATGTGAACCATTGTATCGTATATATCTCGTTGTGATGAGTAACATGAACCAGCCGGTGTCTGAAAGAAAAAGATGAGTGATGCGGGAGTGTCCAGGGGAGCAGACTAGAGGCTTGAAGGGTCCCCCCCTCCTTTCCTTCCCCCGTTGTGTTTATTCAGTGTTATTGTTCCACTATCTACTCTACACTTATTTAGAAGTCCCACATCTTCGAGTTATCCCTGCTAAGATGATTAGTAGCTGTTGTGGTTTCAAACGAATCCTGATGTAGTTCCTGCATACAAATGTCTCTCAGTAGAATCTACCCTTTTGAAAGAATTGACTGATACATGATCTGTGTTTTCAGGAGTGCTCATTTGGATCTCAAAAGCAGGCAGAGCAGAAATGATGATGATGTGCAAGCCGTTTGTTTTTGTTTTGATAGATTTCCCTTTTCCCTGGTATTTTTCCACTACTTCTCCCTCACTTTTTTCTGGCATTCAGTCAGTGAAGTTAAAACATAAGGGAACATTCCAGACAGTTTTTAAGCTTGACCATCATCATGATAAGCAAGTCGCGAACCAAATTCACACCCAAATTTAACTTTAGCACACTTGGTTTTCTTTGGGATTCAAAGACGAGGCCCTAGACGTGTTTGCAGTGAGGTGAGGTCTCCCCCTGGTGTTTGCTTTGCACCTGTCTGCTTCTTCATGTTTGTAGCCCTGGTGACGTTCTGTCCAATTAAATCTGACTCTGTAACCAAACCCACCTGCTGCGTGTGTTTTCATTTGGTTGATGTTATTTTAGGCGGTCTGAATTCTATTGTACCAGTTTCCTTTTCACATTGTTTGACATAAGGATAGGCTTCTTTGTGAGAACAGCAGATTTTTCTAATAGTGTTTGGGAGCAGGACTTTTCTTGACGTGGTTTACAGGATGCAGGTTAAATAAGCTGCCAAAGAAGCCAGTTAACATGGTAAATACTGAAAGACAAATGATGGCTCAAGGTCCAGAAATACTTTGGCCAACAATTTTAATACATTTTTCCTGCCTTGCTCTTTCTCTACATACAGGACATAAAACAAAATGACCCCAAACAGCAAAATAACATAATTAAAACACTCCCTGTTAAAACACTTACATGCCTCTTAGTAATAGTGGCTATTATTGGCTTGCCACTGAGCCTCCACCACCTTGTAGGTGGATCTGCTCTTAATGAGAAGGTCACTGATTTTTTTTTTTAATGGAAAAGATTCCAGGAGAATCAAAGCAAGGCTTCCCAAAAGTAGCGCAGCACCAAAGTCTAGGCTGGATTTCCTCAAGGAAGAATGCAGGGTGAGTACTTGATTCCCTCAAGTTCCAAATCAGATTTCACCCACAACTCGCACTTTTGGGAAACCAAGCCCAGAGCATACCAATCGACATCTGTGAACATTTATATTAGAGTCATCTAAACAGTATTGTGTTACATCTTCAGATCACCTGTGATGTTTCAGTCAAGGTTACAAGGAAAAGAAAAAAACAAACAAACGTGATTTATCCCCAGAGATACAGGACATAACACACACAGGCTGGACTTAAATATTTGACATAGTCACATTGCTTCAGTGCAGGAACAATGGCTCTGTTCAGAAAGGAAACCTTATCCCCATACTTTGTGCTCGTCTTCGGAAACAATCAGTTCAGGGAGGGAGGTAGCTACATAAGTGTGGTGCACACAAGCCCAGGTTGGGAAGTGGAAGTCCTGTCTTAAGTTTTTATAATTTGCTGTGTTAGTGTGCTTCCCATTGGGAGGCTTTATTCAGTAAGAAACCTGTTTTGTGCTTATGAATACTTATTTGTAAAGATGGGCAACGAGACATTTATGTTTTTGGATACATGGAAACATAATAGTTGATATAATCATCGCATGTCTATTTTACTTCTTCCACCGCTGCTCATGTTGATTCTCTGCTCAAAATGAAGCAGCACAGGAGTGGAAAAAAATTACAAAAATAAGCATTTAAGTATCTACATCAACATCTAAACGGGTCATTCCTCTGTTTACGCCACTGAAAGGCGTCTAGTCACCAACTAGTCTTCCAAAGACCGATTTCTCATCTGCAGACACAATTTAAAAGCAAATTTATTACTATATGCATTAAAGTTGTAGCTTACACCAGATCTGTCAACAGGTGGGAAGTATTGACAGAACACGTTTCAAACATGCCAATTTAAGAGCTTTCACACAAAAACATGCGCATACACTAACGAACAGAGGCCCAATGCAGGCAGGCAGGCACACACGCACACAACACTGGAAAAAAGCTGCTGTTTAGTAGAACAAATCTACTCTCAGATTCAGCTCACACTGGATCTGGAGTTTCCTGGTTATTTTAAAAACGAGAAGAAGAAAAAATAAAAAGAGCCAGGTCTTTTTCTTATTAGTATGAGCAGAATATAAATTGCCCCACTGCATGATCAGGGGATGTAAAAGATCAATTAATTGACCTGCTCTAACAACGCACAGCCCGAGATACCAACAGTATTTTCATGATTTCTTGGCTCACCTTTCCGACCCCAAGTTTGGGAGTGCCGTTCTAACACAATTAATGAAAAAAAGTGCAAACCCTCCTGCCAAAGCCATAACCATAATAATAATAATACCGTGATAGATGGATGAGTCCAACGTGTGAAACATCTGAGACAGTGAGTGACTAAAAATAAAACAAAATTTTTTTTTTTTAAAAACGCACCATCGAAGTGAAAGATAAATGAAACTTGCCTGTAAAGAACTCAAGTGACTACAGGTATAACTTTAACTGATCCTTAAGCAGGAACAAAGGTAAAATTGGCCGTTAAAAAAACCAAACAAAAACAAAAACGAGCTGTGGTGACCCTGGCTGTTTTAACGACAGTGAAGTCCTAAAGGTCAAAATAAAATCATTAAACAAAAAGACATTTGAAGCAGGAGCTCAATTAAATTCACGCTACCCGACAGCTCTGCTAAACTGGTAGCACTGACCGCGACCTGATGGCGGAGAACGCGAACGGAGTCTAGTTTTCATCGTCTTCATCGTCGTCGTCCTCGCTGATGAGGTATCCACGGGCCCCGCTGTGATGGGGAGGCGAGGGGGGCGGGGAGGTCTTGGAGAAGAAGGGGAGACGGAAGGTGGGAGAAGGGGAGCGCTCCTCGCGGGTGGGGCTGCTGTTGGGACTCTGTCTGGGGCTGATGGCCTGCAGCATGCGGCCTCGTCCTTCCTTCAGCATGTGCTTCTGTGGAGGCGAGACAGAGGAGCGAAGAGATGAGATAATGATCAAACCAGCTGAATGCAAGAATAATGTGCTGAGCCGTCTGATTTTAAGTCAGTGTGACTTTTCTACATATAGTGGTAACAAAAACATATAGTACACGTGGTGCAGGAGGTGGTATATGCCATTTAAATATCTTGCAAAGAGGAAACTTGTTTGCAACAGTGCATCATTTTACCATGTGGGGGTCTCTTGCTCTTTTGATTGAAGTTATGTAATGCACTTTTAGCTGAAGTTGTGCAAGAAAGCAACAAAGTCAATTCTCAAAGTAAAGCT
>VUQR01036171.1:40635-51459 GCA_015108515.1 Hemichromis elongatus
CTTTTATGAGTCTCATTTCCTGACTGCTTTTCTCATTATTACAAGTTTATATGTCTACATATATGTATACAATACCCCGTCACTGTGAGCGACTGCAGAGCAGACACTTGTAAATGTTACACATTTTGCCCTCACAGTCTACAGCCTGTGTGACTGAAGCCTACTAACACAAAGTCATGTTATTTTAGCCTTTGCCATTTCTACTGTCTTAGTTTTGTTCATTTACATCGATAATACTCTCACCTCGCAGATGTGTGTATCACTGGCTATAAAAGCCTTCCTTTCAACTGAAATAAGCCTTCCAGACATTTAACGTTGCCAAAAAGCACATGTTTCCAATCAAATTCCTCATCAAATAGTGTTTAAAGACCAAACAAAATTAGCATCCTCACCAAGGCTCCCTCCGGGCCAAACATCTGCAGGAAGTTTCCAATAAACTCCCTGGACTTCTCTTCCCATTTCTGAATGAGGTCGATGCTCTTCTCCTCCACCTTCTGGACAAACTCCTTGCTCTTCTCCTCTACATCACGCACCTTCTTCTTCACCTTGTCCACGCGCTCCTGGAGATGGTACTTCTTTTCCTGTTAAGGGTGAATGTGGCAAAGGAGAAAGGTTAACAAACACATCCGCTGTCTGTTTAACGGCCAGTTAGAGCAAAGCAAAGTGTCGTACGTTGATGAAGCTGACGTTGAGCTCCTTGGCTGTGTATCCTCTCTGCAGGTTGCGCCTGACGTACACGTCATAGTCACGGACTATGCGAGTGATGATATCAGAGGTGGAGATGCCCTCTGTCCGCTGGGTGGGCGCAAACATACCTAAAAAAAAAAAAGCAGAACAAGCTAGTTTCTGAACTTATCCAATTTGATCCTCGTTTACTGGATACCACATTCTTAATCTCCACTATGCTATTGCTCACCAGCTTCTTTAATGTGCTTGTAAACATCATCACTGCCCGCTGAGGAGTATGGGATGTCGTCGTGGGCCACAAAGTCAATCTGGAGAGGTCATTACAAGCAACACAGATAAAAACAGGAAATTCAGATCTACTGACTGTGCAAAAGTAAACCAAAACAAAAAAACAAAAAAACAGAGAAAAGTTACAAAGGTTCAGGAATGGTGAACTCACTCATACATTCTCGCACTATACAAATGTCTACAGTCTGACTCTAAGTCCTGAGTGAAGAGACTGAGCGTTTCTAGTCGTGGCTTTTAATTCTGTGTCATGTACTCACACGATGCTTTGCAAGAAACTCCGGCGTTAACGTCCAGGGGGCGTTTCTCACCACTTCGTCCACATAGCGGCAATGTCTGATAGCATCATATCGCTCATCCTCGTTCATCACTGTGAAGCCCTTGTACTTGTGAGTCAGATCATCGCTGCACACTTAAGGATATAAGTAAAGAAATTAAGATTTAAAGTCTTTCCACAAGAGAAAGAGGCTTTGAAAAACTGATTTAAACACAAGGGAAAGACAGAGACAGAAAATACTCAAACACGTCAGGCTGAGGGATTTACTGTGTTTAAAGTTCAAGGAGCAACACGTAACCATCTCAGATTGCATTGCCATTAAAAACAAAACCACACCGTTTGTTCTTAGTTTATTAGACAGTCGGGAACAGAATGTCATGTACACTAACAGAGCTGAAAAATGAAATGCTGAAAGAATATCCAGCAGTTGAACAACATCCAGCAGCTGACAGCAGCAGCAACACACACTCATGCTTACCTCCAACAATGAGATGTGTATTTGGGAAGAGGCATTTAGCCTGCATGAGGGCTCTGGCATGACCCGAGTGGAAAAGATCAAAGATGCCATCTGCATAGACCCTCACAGGTCTTTCAGCTGGACGAACAGAGACGAGATATTAGCAGTTGGACAGAGAGAATCAAAGACTTTTATTCTGACCACATGTGCGCACTTACTTAAGACTGTGGCACCAGAAAGACAATCAAAGTGTGAAGATTTAAACATTCAGACTCACGTGGTGTTCCCCTCTTGGCTTCTTCCATGTTGACTCTTTTGTAAGCTTTACTATCAGCTGGTTCCAGCTCATCTGCAAAAGGTGCAGGGTGCCTCAGCCCCTGAAAGACACATTGGAGGAGAACGAGATGATGTAAAGCATGAATTGTGCATTTTTGTTATTTTATTTAAATTAATTTACGCACAAATACTAGAGTACACTCATATCTTCTAACCAGAAAACTGTCATCATATCTTTAAAATGATGTAATTGCTCTTTCCTGGACTCTTACAGCATAAACTGATGTGGACATCAAGGGTTCTTCTGGGTGAACGGATGACATTTCCTAAGCTAACATCAGCTGACATCTCACACTGCAGTATTATTGCTTAGGGCTCTTTGCATTGGTGTGCACTTTTTACAGCATTACGCACAAAGATTGCACCGCAAACACGGTGCTGTTAAAGCACAAAGACTCACCACAGTACACCTGGGGATTTTCCCAAACCGTTCACCCTCCTCGGCATCCCCATTGGAGCCATCTCTTCTTCTCTTTCTTGACAGCAGCAGTGCGCTGGAGCTTTGAGCCTCCATCTGGGTCAAAGGTCAAGACAAGTCCAATTTAAACACACTGCACTTCACATTCAACTCTTTTCCATGTCCTAGGATAATTAGTAACATTTCACACTGTGCTATGTTTGGGGTATGAGCTGTGTTACATAATTAAAGCACACTCATAATATAATATACATTACGGACACACTGTAAATTTAGACAGCTGTCGTGTTATGACAGGTGATACACGCTGGGTCAACTTTGACCCAGAAACTGGGAGAACACAGTATGAACCACCACGACAGACTCGCATCCATAGAGTTACAGGTCAAGTGAAAATTAAGCAAACAGCACCTGCTCCAACATACCATAGTTTATTCCTAAACATACAGAACATTCAGCCTTTACTTCTGATGCCTCTTGTGAGATCTACTTACCCTCACATGTGGTAACGCTACACCCAGCCCCGTTTCTCCAGTGTCAGCAGGTCACCACAAGTGGGCGTATTTTTCTATTCTATGCTGACAGACTTAAGCTGACTGTGATACACATAAGACTTTAGGCAGCTTCTCATATCAAACCAACAAACTTGCATTGTAAAAGCTAACAAACATTAGAAACGCTTAATTTAAAGAAATGGTTAACGAGTAATCCATAGCCAAAATGGAAAGCGAATATGTGTATACACATTAATCAACCATGCAGAAGAGAACAAATATGGGAAGGTCTTGAGTTTGTATCCTGTCTGCAGTGTATCTGTGCCCTGACAAAACAGGAAAGTCTTTTAAGTTTTAACATCACTTGACATTTGCCTTTATAACTCATCCAAAACAAAGACGTTACAACCACCCTGACAGTCGAATATAGAAAAACAGTCAAGTCTATAATATAAGGGTGCTAGTGTTATGGGTGGAGGCTCTGCCCCATTCCACACATTCCATCAAACCGCACGTCATTAAAATGGATATTCACTTTTTAGGACTAACCATGGCACTTCCTTAAAGGAGACAGGAGACATACTCCGATATCCAGAGTAGATGTGCATTGTTGATAGTTTAAGATAATCCCAGTTCATCCTTTTACTGAACATTAGTTCTGTCTTAAATGTTCTCCCTCTATAATCACTTTCATGTCGGATACATTTAACAAATTCAAACAGACAAGACCATTACTTAAAAACCCGATGCTTTATTTTATTGCATATATTTATTTTCCCATCATATTTCACACACTGCTCAGAGTTCATACCGCTGTTTTGTTTGTTTAGTTGTGTGTACTTTTCTTTTTTTTTTGTTTAGATAGCGATCAATGTTGCTGGGTCATGCAAAGCACTTTGCAACTATGTTTTTGGAAAGTGTGACATAAATAAAGTTCAACATTGGGAGAGCATTAACAAATGACCTAATTATCTGAAACTTTTGCAGTAATTTAAGAGCAGATGGAAAAGCAAAAGGAAAGGTTTTCTTTAACTTGCGATTAGCAAGCCCCTGGCTGGACATCTGCTGCTGTGTCAGTTATGAAACTGTGACTCAGTACAATGAATGAAGGACACGGCAGCTCAACTGGTGGTGACAGCTACCTGATCCAACACTGGGCACTTGCACAAACGCCCCCCTCCTGCCAGCAGCTGAACACTGGGGCCGAGAAGCCCTACAGAGCTCCCACACATTGACAGAGAAGATTTAGATGAAGAGCACATGTCATCATCATCACTGAAACTGACTGCTGTAATAAGAAAGCAACAAGAGGCCAGTGACAAGTACTGTGTGAATATGTGCTTTGCAAATAAGGTACACGATAAAACCTGTAAAATTATTAAATAATGCAATGCTTCTCAGCAAATCCAAGAAAACAATTTAATGTATTAAACCTGTAGTGATTACCAGTATTTCAACCTTAACCTAGAAGTTTATCCTTCTATTTATTTAAACTTTATTCTATTGCTTCGCATTAAAATCTCACTAATGATACATGAATCTTAGTAATCTTACTATCTTACTTGAATCTTACTAATGATACTGACTGTGGCCTTTTTCCACAAATGACTCAAAGGATTAATCATTGATTACGGGAACAGTTACCAGTTCAGTTTTGGGTCCCTGATTATTTAGCTGTTTCGCATCTACTTATAGTAACTGTGTGGACGTCAAATGCTGTCTACGCTCGTACAGTAAGGTTTAAATACAGAAGCCACTCGGCCCATGGCCCGGCTCCCTGAAGGTCCTCTGACCACACTTTGAAAACCACACAGCATTTAACACAATGTTCCCAATGTCTAGTATCCCTAGGATGTTAAATTGCTATTCAAGTAGGGTGACCATATTTTGATTTCCAAAAAAGAGGACACTTGACTCGTCATGAAGAACTTTAATAAAACTGTTTGCATAAAGAAAAATTTAACATTTTCCACAATTTAAATGATGCCTTCTCTGCGTGGTTAATGACTCTTGAAATAAAAAAATTCAGTTAGGCTTTTAAAAGTCATCAAGTGCAAAAAACCCAACTTACTCAGTAGAACTAACTTAGTTAACTAAGTTAACTCAGTTCCACCACCACTCAGTTAACTTAGTAGATGACTCGCACAGCCTTTTTATGTGTTTCTGTGTCCATGTGAGCAACAAGATCACCCGCACCTTTGTTAGACACACAAACGTATGTGCCAGCTCTGCACATGGTGCACTCCGCCTCCCATTTATGGGACCGACGGTATGCGGGAAATTTCATTTGCAGTTCATTTGAAAAGGTGCACTTGCGCTTTCTGCATCTTTTAAACATTACTAGGTGCGCAGCTGCGCACCGTCTGTCCCGTCGGTGAGCGCAAAATAACCACTCGCAAAGCAGGCAGAAGTTAAGGTATGACATAACGTATATGGGTCCCCTGTAGGCTCATAAAACCCGTAGATTTAGATCCCCCTGGATGCCCCGGACGGAACGTGAAAAGTGGACATGTCCGGGGAAAAGAGGACGGTTGGTCAGGTCACCCTAATTCAATAAAGCTGCAGACACACGCAAAGTTAACACAGACGGTGCAACAGGCGTTTAACCTCAACTATTGACAGGAGAGACACCAACAGCTGACTGGGGGCTTGGTGATACAAGTTGTAATGAACAGCTGAAAAAAAACAAAACTGGCTGTCCCGACTTTTTCGCCTCTCACTGAAATTCCCAACCTCACTAGGCTAAAAATCCAGGTTTGTAACATTTGCTAACGTCAGTTATCTGGTTGAAGTTTCTGCTTGCTTACCTTTCGCTGTTTTTTTCGCAATGCTGCCTTGCAGGAGTGGGCGGCTTCCTACCCTCGCAGTGCCAGCAGGCTAGCTAGCTGAAAGCAAGAAAGCTAGCTAACGCTGCTAGCCACCCTGAGTTGCTAGTTACCAATCTGCCTTCTAAAGTTGGCCGCGTATCAGCTAACTTTAGCCGTTAGCTCGCTAGTTCGCTAGCGCAAGGGACAACGTTAAAGATGAACAATCCTGTGTGTCCAACGTCCCAGTATTTTCTGTGTCGCTGTCAAAATACCGCATCAACCAGAAGGACAGACAAATTATCAGCAGTGACAGTCTGTACTACAAGGCTGACAGGTCAACAACACAGGAACTACAAAACTTGGACATCCTTAAAGGAACTGGTACAAAACCAGGCGCTTCCGCGACTGTACTCGACTGCCACCTACTGGAATTCTTCTTCTTCTGGTGTTTACCTGCAGCTGGCATCGTTTTACGTTGCATCTCCTTCTATATCTTTAGTTTGTCATTGTCCTTTCATTCTAAGTCGTCCTAATGAGATCCCCTTAAATACAAAACGTTCTTCTCTCTGTTGTGTCCCCACACATAAACATAATGTCTAACCCTTAGCTTTGCATATCTCTAATCAGCTCTCTTGCTTCATAGTACTTCTTGCATGAGATTAAGACTTTCCACTGTTTATTTTTTCTGATTAGAACAATCAGTATGATGCTTTTCTGCAGTAAAAACGTTCAGTTTAAATGACTGTGTCCTGTTCTCAGTCTACAAACAATCACTTGTTCTTTCCGAGTTCCTGCTTATCTCTTTCACCTCCTTCTGTAACTCATGTAGGTGTTTTGTTTTTGTTGCATCATTCCTCTTCTTTCCCCCAACTTCAGCTATTTATCTACACATCCTCCTATGAATTTGACAGTTTGATATGAATATCTGTGTTTTCTTTAATGGGAAACACTGTTTTTCTGTGTTTTTATTTAAGCAATGCTATACACAAATTAGCAGGCGAACATTTTATTCTTTTTTTGTTGCTTAAGTGTGATCTGCACTGTCACACTACCCTAGGGGTAATTTCCTATTTATCCTCTTACTCAAGTAAACATAGCATTGTCACAGTATAAAACCCTCTCAGTAAGATGTGTTGCCATGATGAGTCACAATGACCAATATATTACACAAAACAGACATCACTGATGTTATTTTTAAGAGCTCTGCTTTTCATTCTCTAACAATACACATTTGTTCTTTTATCACGTTGACATGCTTAATTATCAAGACTGCTGTTGGCATGTGACTAATGTGCTAGTGACTGTCTGGATCTATGCAGGGCATGTTGTAACTATTGCGATCTAATCAGCTTAGATATTCACTGAATGACTATAGAAAGGCTTGAGAGATCTGTGTACTGAACACAGTCCTACTCTGAACAGTATTTTTTAAGCACTATGTAGGCTGAGTAAAGGCGACTGTGGAGATCATTAGTGCAAGATTTTTGATTTTATTCAACGGTTGCAAATGTATTCCTGCATCAGAAAATTCAGTAATGATTGCACTGAAGTTGGCATCAAAGTATGAAAGATATGGCACATTACATGGAGTGTGCTATCCCCCTTTATCCCAGTTTTTGGACTAGTGTAGTTGGGAACTGATCCTCTTATGTCCAGCAGAGAGCTCCAGAGACTATGTGTAATTTCCACAGTAACCTCAAACGCATATATGATAACTGACACCTTGAAAGAAGTGCTGAAGTTGTGCAATTAAATTGTTTGACTTGAAGTAAAAAGTACAGAACTGCTTGTGTTGTGTTATATTGTGTGTAAAATATTTCCCTGAAGAATTAAGGTGCCTAAGGCGCATTAATGTTAGAGAAAGGGTGGGGGCAGGGCAGGACACTGAGGTGAAGATGGATTAGGCCAGTGTCTCTGGACTAAGCAGCCAATGCTTTTCCTTACATCTGAACCATCTTGTTTAGTTTCTTTCCTTAATCAAAGAAAAAAAATAACATGTTTTCTGCCCAACTTACAGACTGCAAAACAGACTGATTTATATTGCATGGTGCTTTGTCTCAGTGTTCAAGTAGACTTGAAGTATATAATTTAAGAGTGACGGGTAGCTTTACCCTTAAATTTAGAGCATGATGTTCACCATTTGCCAGATGTCAGAAACTGTCAGACGCACCGTCTCCTTTTTGCTCCCTTTGATCACAATCATCACTGCTAGTTTGAGGGACAGAAATGTCAAACACAGGGCCGGCTGATAGACCCTGAGAAAAATGCAAAGAAAGGACATGAAGTTTTGCAATGAAGCAAATACAAATCAGTCACTATTAAATTAAACATGTTGCTCATCTGAGGAGAGCATTTGTCCTATACATACATGCTACACACTGAAGCCAACAGCCAAACACAAAAACTCTATGGTCACCAAATACCTGCCACTTTAATATTTTATAACTTTTAATTCTTTATCAAGGTGGAGCCAAGTCTTGTTGGTTCAGTATTCACAGCTGTACACATGAAGCCCAGCAGATTAGACACGAACTGTGAGGTTCAGCGGCAGGTGAGCATGTTTGGTTATTAGTTAATAAGTAAGACTTTGCTTATAAAAAAAAAGATTAGTGCTGGCAGATGATATATTTTTATAGGGAAGCTTGTTTTTTTAGCCTGTAACTGTGTGTATCTTTTATGACTTGTTTTCTACTTTCATTGTGTTATATGTACCTGTTTCATAGACCTTTGTGAATAAAAGCAGTGATGCATGACGACAAAATATATTGAAAAAACTATACCCCTAGCCTTAAATAAATGTAATTAAGAGATTGTCAGATGGGGATTCTGCCAGCAGGGGGCGGTAATGCTGTTGCATTTTAACAGCTTTGTGTCCGACCCGTATAGAAGAAGAGCTAAGTGCAGCCAAGCGCTGTCTCTTCCAGCATCATCAGTTTCCGTCTCCATCATCTCCCTTTACAGTCAACGTCCAACAAACTGGATTCTGTTGTCGTCTGTCTACGTAAATTTGACTTCTGACAGCAGGTGCGTTATTATACTCGTTTAACTGTGTAATTTGACACGCGTGCGGGGACATAAAGCAGAAAAGCTCGGCCGCCGGTTTGCGGGACGTCTCCGTTAGTCGGTTTATTGTAATAGCGGGCCCGCCGGCTGCCATGGAGATTAGCATGCTAGCACAGCTAACCGCCTGTGCTGACATCGCAGCTGTTTATTAGATTAGAAACACGCTTGACAAACGCCGGGCTACATGTAAACTCATGTTTACATGTAGTCCGAAAAATAAGCACAAGTTAGAGGACGAGGATTGAGACAAAAGATGAAAAGAGGCGCAGCAGCTAATTTTGTGTTTTATTCTGCAGTTATGACATTGGGTGGAGTAGTGATGAGCATCTCGGCTATGGTCACCAAAGAAATGAATGTCTTTGGTTTAGGACACAGTGTATAGTTTTGTGTACACGCTGTTATTTAAAACGCTGCTAGCTCCGACTTTTAACAGGCTTATAAATGAAAATTTAAAAAGATTATTTTTGTTGAGTTTTGACTGAAGGAATGATCATGCCTAATCTGTACATTTGGTTTTGTCTCTCAGTGAAATCTCGGCCGTTCGCGCTCGACTGTAACGTTATGGAGAAAAGAGATAAAGAGAACATTGTTATCAGCAACTGGCGGGTGTTCACATGTTAGCAGTGTGACAGGCCCACGGCTACTTTAAATCTCAGGTCAAACACCCAAACTGATGCACTCCGTTGTTGAGTTTCTAAGTCAAAGGCGAAGCTTAAATTAAGTAAAAATTTTTGTGTAAACAATGGAAAGTAGAAGTGCTTTCAATACACTTGTTACACAAATGCACAATACATGTAATTGTCATGTAATAGTGTGATAGAGTGCATGTAAAAAAAAGTTTAAGAAAAAAAACGTGAAAAACTTGATAACAAGATGTTATCAGCTTTTTTTTTCTTTTCTTTTTTTGCTTAAAAATGACAGGCAGAGTAATTGGCTAAGTTGTTTATATATTTTCCCAAGTTTAGTATCATATCACTAGAGTATTTCAGGGATCCCCAGATTTTTTTCCTGGCTTTTGTCTTCACAGTCAGAGGTTAGTAGTAACACCCTTTAAACTAGTGAAGGTCTACTGCTCACACGTAGCTAAAACAACTGGACTGATATTTGTGGATCAGTAATTTGTTATGTGGTAACGACCTGCTTCATCCTACCAACAGTATGTCTGACAAAAGTGAGCTCAAGGCTGAGCTGGAAAGGAAGAAACAACGCATTGCCCAGATTCGAGAGGAGAAGAAAAGAAAAGAGGAGGAGAAGAAAAAGAAAGATGTGTGTAATAGACACATTTACATAAATTTTGTGGAAAGGCATTGCAGCAGTCAAACTGTGAGACTGAAGTTGTTCGTGTGCCGTGCTTTGTAGGGAGACTCTAAACGTGGAGGTGAGGCAACGGGTGGATCTTCAGCCGGCCACGAAGATTCGGACCTGGAGAGGAAGAGGAGGGAGGCTGAGGCTCTGCTGCAGAGCGTCGGCATCACCCCCGACGTACCCCACGGTAAACGTGCACCACCACCACGCTCCTGTTTTTTAATGTTCACCTCCACTTATCTCTCTAAGCTCTGTGGTTCTGGCTCGGTCTCACAATCATTGCTTTCTCCATAACACAATATGTGGATGTTTTTACATGTTTTGCGCATGACACCTAAAACCTGCCTGCATTTATTTTCATTCTCTCTTCTCTCCCCTCTTGTCTGTCCTTTTGTGTTTTGTCCTCTTTACTGCATGCATTCACCCACTCATTCACACACTTCTTCTGTACCTCCCTCCCTTCCCTCGTTCACTCACTTACTCGCTGTCTCCCTCACTCACCCACCTGTCACTCACAATCTAACAAACACACACGCGCACACACATTCGCAGCTCAGCCCCTGAGGGTAGTAACAGAAGATACATGTCTGTTTCACTACCTAGTCCCTGCCCCAATGTCTCCCTCCAACAAATCTGTCGGCAGCGATGCAGGAAGTCAAGATTCTGGCGATGGAAACGCAGGACCAAGGTCAGAG
>VUQR01036171.1:51479-65249 GCA_015108515.1 Hemichromis elongatus
TCAGAGAGAGAGAGAGAGATGGGGATTGGTTGTTTATTTTCATTCTGCTTATGTGATTTAGTCAGTTAAGTGTGCATCAAGTGCATGCTAAGTGTGTGTGGGTGTGTATTAACAAGTTTATTGTACTTTGAGGAATTCTGACCTGTCTACTCTTTGCCTTTTCACCAGCACGCTGATGTTTCTTAATTAACACACACTTTTCTCTGTCTTTCTTGCTTTCCTTTTGCCATATCTCCCGTCTTTAACATCTCTTATACGGCTCACCTTTTGTCTGTCTTCTGTGTTTTGTTTCATCCTCCTGTTTTCCTGCTCCTTTTTCTCTGTCTCTTACTAACGATATCTGGTGGTTTGGCTGTATAAGGACATTGCATTGGGATCCTGACCCCTCTACTCTGCAACTCCACTCCGACTCTGAGCTGATGGGGTACTGCACCTCCTCTCTCCTTTAGCTTGTCTTCCAACTTTTATTGTGTGTGTTTTTTTTTTTTTGTGGTTTCATCTTAGATTTGTCCAAATATGTCCTTGCATATATCACTATTTATGTCTGCACATGAAAAAATTGGCATTCACTTTTGTTTCATACTGCAAACCCGTGTGTGCATCTGCTTATTTCCGCAATATACGTGTAGACGTGGAGCCGTGAGGCTAGGCATGTCCAAAGTGACCCAGGTGGATTTTCTGCCAAAGGAAATGGTGTCCTACTCCAAAGAAACGCAGACACCCACAGAGGCAATATCACACACTGATCAAAAAGCAGGTAAAGAAACACTTTTCCAAACTTTCACCCCGGCTCAATTGAAACTAAGTGGTGGAAGGAAAAAAAAATGTGAATCTGTGTTTTGCAGATGAGGAAGAGGATGAGGAGATAACTGCTCCTCCACAAGCAGAGGACAACCAGGAGGACAAAGATGAGCAGGGTGAACAGCAGCAGGAAGGTAAGGACAGACATTTGTAGCTGGCTGTTAATGCTGCTAATGGAAACATTTCAAAGCCTACTAGGTGTAACCCTTGAAGCTCTTTTCTGAACTGAGCAGCTTATAGAACAAAATGGAAATGGTCATCAAGCCACATATTTGTTGAGATATCATCATGTGTACAGGGAACGTTGTCAAATATTGTCTTTATGGGGGGAAAGAGTTAAACTCTTATGCTTTTAGTGCTTTTTTCTACCCTTTTGATTATTTTCTAAGAAATATTTTGCGTATTACTTCATTTCCACATAGACGCCCCCAAGGAGCTGACAGAGGAAGAGAAGCTGCAGGTGCTGCACTCGGATGATTTCTTATCATTTTTTGAGCGCGGCAGCAGAATTGTGGAGCGAGCTCTGGCTGAGCAGGTGGATGTCTGCTTCGACTACAGCGGCAGAGATCTAGAGGACAAGGAGGGGTGAGGCACATGACGGAAAAAAGTGTCAATGCTGTAAATAGAAATGAAGTGATTTCATTTCCTTGTGTCCCTTTCAGTGACTTGCAGGCTGGGGCAAAGCTGGTTCTGAATAGACAATTTGCAGATGAGCGCTGGACTAAAAACAGAGTGGTGACTTGTCTCGACTGGTCTCCTCAGGTAGAAAGGCTCATGTGTCCATAACAGCACCCTCAGTGGGAATTCAGGCTTACTCAGTCACACACGCAGAGGTTCACATCTTAGAAGTAACACCTAACTTAAATTAAAAAACTGTAATTATGTGTATGGAGACTGACTACTAATTAGATTAGTGCTATTTAATGAATCTTAATACGCATCATTGCTCCTTGTCTGCGTTTACTAATAACTGCTATATTTCTCTTAGTATCCAGAGCTGCTGGTGGCCTCATATAACAACAACGAGGACGCTCCACATGAGCCTGACGGTGTGGCATTGGTCTGGAACATGAAGTATAAAAAGCCCACCCCTGAATACATCTTCCACTGCCAGGTAAAAGACGCATTTCAAGTACAGCAACCTTCTCAGTTAATGACATGTTTTGATCAATTTTCCACTTGGAATAAGAAATACTTAAGACTTTACTGTTGTCTCTCCCCAGTCTGAAGTGATGTCAGCCGGCTTTGCAAAGTTTCACCCCAACCTTGTGGTGGGTGGGACATACTCGGGACAGATAGTATTATGGGACAACAGGAGCAACAAGCGCACCCCTGTGCAGAGGACTCCCCTGTCTGCAGCTGCACACACAGTAATGCACTGGACCACACAGTCTTTCATTGTCTACACACACTTTTCTTTTCCTTCATCTTTTAAATCTATTAACTGTGCAGCACCCAGTCTACTGCGTGAATGTGGTGGGAACCCAAAACGCCAACAACCTGATCAGCATTTCAACTGATGGCAAGATGTGCTCCTGGAGCCTCGACATGCTCTCCCAGCCACAGGTACACGAGATGTATGGATGCATTTACAGACATCTGAATGCACGCTCTGTTAATTTCTTTGACCAATAATTTATTGTCAATTTTCGTCAATGGCCTTTTTTGCTGCCACAATTAACAGAAATGTAAATATGAGGTGTTTTGTCTGAGGCTTTGCACATTTTCCCTGCAGGACAGTCTGGAGCTGGTGTTCAAACAGAGCAAAGCGGTGGCCGTCACCTCAATGGCCTTTCCTCTGGGTGACGTTAACAACTTTGTGGTGGGGAGCGAAGACGGCTCAGTCTACACCGCCTGTCGCCATGGCAGGTAAGAATCTGTAAAACGCCCGCATTTCTACTTATATAAAATATGAAGTCTCTGTACCCATTTAAGTGAGAATGTTAAAGCGCTCAATGTTGGGGTTCAAAGGTCAGGTAGCAGAGCTGTCCTGTGTGTGTTACAGTAAGGCAGGCATCACTGAAGTGTTTGAAGGCCACCATGGTCCCGTTACTGGACTTAGCTGCCACAGTGCTGGAGGACCTGTCGATTTCTCTCACCTCTTCATCTCATCCTCGTTTGACTGGACTGTCAAACTCTGGAGCACTAAGGTGAGACTAATTCAGTCAGCTGGTAGCATAATTCAACATTAGAACAATTTAGAGACATAAATGTATTATTTGCTCTCTGCCCCTTCCACCCACGCTTTCCTCTGTAGAGTACCCGTCCTCTATACTCATTTGAAGACAGCTGTGACTACGTCTACGATGCGATGTGGTCTCCAACACACCCTGCCCTGTTTGCTTGTGTGGACCTAGCTGGACGTCTGGACTTGTGGAACCTCAACAATGATACCGAAGTATGCCCAATTTTTTACCTTAGTTATAGATTTGACTTTTAATTTGACAGAGAATCTGAAGTGTACTTGAGCACACCCCAGCATGTATGTATCTACTTCTTGGTAAGCTTGTGTGTATTTTAGGTTCCAACTGCTAGTGTGTATGTGGATGGGGCTCCGGCACTCAACCGTGTCAGATGGTCTCACACTGGAAAGGAGATTGCCACTGGAGACTCAGAGGGACAGGTTCAAGTCTACGATGTAGGCGAGGTGAGATATTAGCTCCTCTCATGATTTTATGTAATGCCACTAATCCCCCTCAAACCCCTCTGTTTACATGCATCTGCCTTCCTGCAGCAAATCTGTGTTCCCAAGGCAGATGAGTGGACCCGCTTCGTCAGGACGCTGGCTGAGATCAATGAAAACAGAGATGAAGCTGAGGAATTGGCCAATGCATGATGTTGCAGCCCCTCCCCCTCAAAACACAAAATCACTCATAAAATTCTCTCCAGTCCGCTGCACCTATAGCACATTACACAGTACTGCCAGCTGCCAGTACACAGCTGCATTCACCTCTCTCTGGTTGCCAGCTTCTCCACCTTCTACATTTGGCCTGAGGAGATGTGCAGAGCTAGAATGAAAAGAAGTGGCAGCTTTAAATGTGTTTTTGAATGTCTCTTTCAGAGTTTTAGAGTACATTTGTAGGAACAATGAATGTCAGGTGTAATAGTAGCACAGAAACCAGAGTAAGTTGTTGAAAGCTTAGAAGAATAGAGGAAAGTGATTTTCAGTGTAGATGTGGCTGCCAAATCTGAACTTCTAGCTTTGATAACATCCTCAGGGCTCCGGAAACTGCTCTTCTCCTGAGGCCTCAACAGACTCGGCTCTTTTTTTAAATATGCAAACCTTTGTACTTGCACCTTTTTATTACCGTTTGAGTGTTTTTACATGTTTTCCCAGACACGCTTGTGCACAGCTGGCAAAATTTCAAAACAATGAAAATACAACACCTTACCATCAGTCCCCTTTTATTGTGAGAAGCACTAAAACAGCTAACGCGCTCACACATACATATACCTGGCCTGTGCAGAAGCGTGTCATTCTTACATTTTAACCACTACAATATTTAATATTTATCACGGTGGTTGTACTAATTTAAATATTTTGTGTATTATTTTAAAGACGCTGCTTTGTACTAAAGGTTTAAATTGTACAATCTTGAAATTAGCACTACGAGCTTCTTAATAAGCGAAAATATGTTACTCTACTTGGCTTGAATTTATTGACACTAGTACAGTGAAAACGTGATGCTTTTTTCCTGTACCAAAGGTTAATGTAATTGGAAACATTTTCCTGACACTTTCTCTTTACGAGGAGCTAAATAAGATAATGAAGTTTTAGAAAAAGTTGAAAACTAACTTAACCTCAAAATGCAAGTCCCTGATTTCGCTTGTCCATCCTGTTTTTCCATTCCTTCCATGATTGATGGATTCAACATCACAAAGTTAGTAAACATTAAAAAAAAAAAAAGAAAGCTTAAAGCACACTGAAGCAACCACACCTGATATAAAATAAGACAAGTGTTCTGCTTACACTACTTGTACTGTATCCTTCTCCATTTCTGTTCCCGATACAATGGATGGTTGTACTTTCCCACTGGAATAAAATTTGAGACATACTGCTAAAATTAAAACCATATGGATGATTTATTTCATTAAAATACAATGACTCAAATGTGATACACTTAATTTATTAATAACTAATTCTTTGCTCATGATTCTTTTCAATCAAGAAAACACTTACTTGAAAAGTTCTGTACATCAGTAAGAGTGATTCTCAGAGGCAAGGACCCAAAGCCCCACAGTGCCACAACATACAGTTACTGAGCCGCGATGTTGACTGAATGTTATGGAGCTCTCTTGTAACATCTTGCTAGTACAGTTATACAATATGTACAGTATCAAACCTCCTGAATGAGGACAGGTTGACAGCCAAGCCCCACATACCCGTGCAGATCAATCTATTATTTCTATGCCTGCTGTCCAAGAAGAGAAGTCCTGCTCGTACTGAGTATCAGATAGAAAACAAAATGAAAAACATATCATGTGAGACGGAGAAGTGCCCAAGGCTCCGTTTTGAGAAGAACAGAAAAGATGGAGCTGCCAGGAGCATACAGCCACTGAAGATTGAACACAGTTAGAGATTCTGGTCCCCATCGCTGTCTGCCCTGTTGTACACAGCTGCAGGCAGCTCTCCACCTCTATGGCTGGCTAGTGGCCACTGAAGCACACCTGAAGAGAGGAATGGGCCAGTGGTGTTTGTTCCTAAGTCAGTGACCTCTGTTTGTGGAGTGTGTGCTTCATTTGTGTGTCTATCTGAGTGTCTGGCTCCTGGTAGTGGTAGAGAGGGACGATGAAATGATATGGAAATAGAGACCTCTACGGTGCTTGAGCTGGGTGATGTATGGAAGCCACACCGGACGACTTGAATTTGGGAAGGTGGAGTCCAAATTTATTCTCCACCCCAGCAAAGGTAGCTGCAGCCAGGCGGTAACCTCCAATGTGGTCCACATTGATGGGAGGAAGCTCTGAGATTCGAGACTTGGGTGTGGGCCCGGATCCAGATGGACGACTGTGGAGATTGGAGGACATGACAAGACGATCATTTCACAATACTGGATCTCTTACATTAATATGTAGATTGTGTAAAGTTGTTTAGCAACTTTGTAGGCATCTACTTCACAGTGATTCTAAAATGTATTTCTATTGTTGAACCTTAATAACTACTTGTGAAGACTTTGTAAAGCCCATTTAAAAAGAAAAAAGGTGCCACTTTACTTTAACGGAATTTGTAAAAATGTAACTGCATAGGAAAGTAAAAACAGCAGAATCACTTCAGAGATAAAAACAGGGTAAAAGAGTGCAGTAAAGAAAAACAGTTTCCTTTGTGGTTCAAGTTAAGGCCTTTAAAGAGTAACAAACTACAAGGTTGACATGAATCTGACATGAAGGTACTGAATCTGATACATATCTGATGTTTTAGAAAGCGACTGCTGTTTGAACGGTCACGTCGCATTAAATCCGTCTTTTACGTCACTGACACAAGACAGATGCTGATTATCAGCGCCGGGGAAGACAAATGAGAAAGCATGGCGGCGGAAACTGGACATTGTTAAAGCATGGGCTCTCTTTTTTCTCAGTGTCCTTCTTTCTCTGATTAATTTGTCAAAATTCTATCGGTTAGATGGATAGACTGCAGCAACCGCACCTACTAGCTGTGTAGGTGTTACTTCTGTAAACAGAGCACGTTGTGTGTAAAGTCTTCTGCGCATGTGGGCTGCATTGAGGGCCATGAACACTAGAGAGTGTTTGCTGTCACATTTTATTTGTAGTGTGAACAACCACACTAAAAAAAAACAATCAGAGTTGATCAAAAAATCGGAATTGAGCATTAAGACCTGCAGTGTGAACGTAGCCTGAGAGCAGAAGATAAGGGTACTCCACATAATTTAAAAAAAAAAAAGATGATAAACTTACTGTCCGCCAAAGTCAACGTAGAACCACTGTTGCAGGAGTTCATACGTCACCAGAGTCACACCAAACTGAGGGGAAGATCGGCACATACGAGCTGGAGAAAGGAAATCAAACACAAAAGGAAATAGTTTCTGTTAGTTTAAATGCAAAAACGATACAAGACTCACTGCGTCAACTTGTCCAGTGACACAAAGCCACACACCTCCAGCTCCCTTCCACAACGCTCTGAAACCTTCCTCTCTCAAAACCTTCCTGAAGCAATCGATGACTCCAGAGTAGGTGGTCTGCCCTGCTCTCGCCGCAACTTGAAGACGTGTCTTAATGACATCAGCAGGTGTCACAAGGGAGGCAGCAGGAATACCTGGGAAACAGTTAAAGGGAGTCATGAAGCTAATGCAAAATGTCATCTTTGTGCTTTAAGTAGAAGTGAAAATTGAACCTTTATTATTTCAACTAAAACTAAAAAATTAGGGCTGTCAGCGTTAACATGGATCTACTGTTTCATCTAGTCAGCCCTATAATAAAATTAATATAAAAGAATAAAATCAGTAAGTACATATTCCTCTCATGGATTACTTTATTAATTGTAGCACAGATAACTGATCAGATGGCATGCTAATATGGAGCACTGACTGACTTCATGTTGTGAATTATAATCTGAGGTCACCTGCGATTGCTCCAGCAGTGAGAAGATGCAACGGTCCCAGCCTGCCTTGTTCATCAGCTAGTTGAGTCTTTGTGTGGGCGTACACGGGAAAATAGATGGCCGAGAAGGGGATGTCTCTTAGAAAACAAGCTTTAGCACCCTAAGAAGAGATATTACAGAGAGAAAAATGCAACATCGTGAAAACCTGATGTAAAGCTGGCAAGTATCCATAGATCCCAGAAGTTTTAAGTGCAAGACATGATTTCTCCACCAAGGAAGAAAGAATACCATTTGTTCTGCTACTCTGATAATTAGACTGGTCTTATAGCCTTGATTAGGCAGTCTCAGAAGAGGGTTTCATACGTTTCAACAAATGTTACCTTGTAGAGGCCGAAGAAGCCCAGGTCACGGACCACACTCAGTGCACTGACCCGAGGTCCAGTGGTGATCTCACCTGCAACCTGCAGGCGGATCTTTACAATCTCCAGAGGGTTGGTAAAGATCACCTGAGAGGCTCCAGCCTAAATACACAAGGAAAGAAGGCAACCAATGGCTTTTCCACATATACATTTCTAAATCTGCTCCTGCACCTCACATGTATGCAGCTCAGGGATGGGAACCAAGTTTTTTTTTTTGTCTCATGAAAAGTATCAAAAGTAAAAATTACATCCTGATCGATCAATTACTTTGCCATTTCCTCGGACGGTAAGGAGTGCTGGGCCAATGTGTGTAAAGATGAACAACGCTATTAAAAACAAAAACAGAAAAAGAACATGTTGCATTGGACATTCGGTTCACTCTGGGAGCAAATTAGCAGTGCATCCACTGTTAGTAACGCAAGGCGGGCTTGGCAGGCAACTTAATGCAGCAAATGAGAGGACTCCATGCATGTAACTGCACACACTCTTAAGTGACTATCCACATTTTCTTACTGAGTGCTCTTTCATTCATTCACACGCAGAATATTTTTTTTTTTAAAAAACAACAACAAACAAACAAAATAAAAACGTCTGGCACTCAGTACTTACACAGCCTCCCGCCATAATCTCAGCGAAGAGAGGAATTGTGTCATCTTTTTCAGTAAACTTATCTCTTACAAAGTCATTCACCTGTGGGACAAAAACACAAAAAAGGACAAATTCAATCAGCTTAATCTTACTTTTGTGGAGCTGCTTCAACATATTGCTCTCAAACAACAATTTAGTTACTTTTTTTAAAGGCTTTTGCCACCAAGAACAGCCCTTTAAAACCGCTCTCTTTCAAGTTGTTGGAAAAACTACTGTTGAAATGCTACAGATTGTGTACAGGCATCTTTTTATGGTGGCTATGAGAGGTCACACGCACGGCAACTTATGAAAACACCAACAAACAAAAAAAAGACAGAGTGTTTTTGGGGAGACGGTAACGTGACGGAACAGCTGCGGAAAACACTTTTAAATTTCCATTGTGTTTTGTGTACTTTTGCAGTGTTTTTGTATTTGCTGGTGTTTACTTAAGGATTGTTATTCTGCAAGAAGCTTTTCTCAACACCTTCCCCCATTATCAGATTTCTCTGTACTACAACTACTAACAATGACTGCAGTTCCTACAGCCCTGCTGTGAACCCTTTTTAAGCTCCTGCTTTAGTTCAGATATTCTCCAGCATATTAGGAAACACCGAGTGATGCAACTGTGACAGATGTTGTCATAGTTCTACAAAAGTAACGGACGTTTTTGAAAAAGATAAAAGGGGAAAAAAAAAGAAAAGAACGACATGTAAATATTAGCACAGAAGGACTTTGACATTGGCTGCACAAACAGCTAAAAATAGCTCTAAACATTAAACAAAGTGAAGTCCAGGGTTTTTTTTTTAACCCTGTGGTTGACACAGGAAATAGAAAAACCTTCAGTAACATTTCCTCTTAACTACCTTGGGGTTTCTAAACTACAGTAAAGCAATGTAGAGAGAACATGATGAAACCACAATTGGATTTAAAAAAACAAAAAAAAACACACAGCAACCAAAGCAGAGTATACATTACTCATTACTAGGCTTTACTAGACACCAATCACAAAGGGTTTGGAAATGCAAATTCAAATAGCTCTTGAAGGTGTGTAGTTCTCGCAGGGTGGAGCACTGGGCCTGTTTGGTCGTAAAAAGCCTTTTATGATGACAGGTACTCACTGTAAGTTTGATAGCCTTCTCAGGTGCCACACCTATGAGCTGAGGAAGCAGACCTGTGGGGCATTAGCATTCATTAGCATTACTGGGCAAACAGAAACACAAAAAGAGAGATAAAAGTATTTACACTGATTTTTTAGTAAGATAAATTGGGTGTTGAGGATAAGAAAATAATAGAAGTTGAGAAACGTATGACGTTCTGTGTCGAGACAGGAGGATAAAACAGGCAGCAGGTGGGCCTACCTCTATAGAAGCCAAAGAAGCCCTCGTAGCGCAGCACCTTCTTAGCACAGTCAAAGCTGTTCTTGTACATCAACTCGCCAACAAAGGATCCGGTGGACCTCTGATTCTGCATACGGGTTTTTACCAAATCAATGGGGTACACAGCTGTTGCCCCCGTGGCTATTAAAAACAAAAAACACACCCAGAGTCAGACTGAATAGAATCCACTAAAAGAGAAACAAGTTTTTGGTATGTGTCTGTTTGAGAGCACTGTTAAGATCACCTCCAGCAATGGAGCCCAGGGTGAACCTGTAGGCTGACTCTGCGATTTGGAGCCACACAGACCTTGAAGTTTCCCCGTGGGCCTGATGAAAAACACAAATAATATCCTCTAAATTGTTTTTCATATTGTATTAAACATTTCACTGAGGATTGAAAATATTTACACGCAGCAAAATCTTGTTCTGGTTTTAGGAGTTGGTGATTAATAACATGTGTAGCCATCCCAGTACAAGCATCCTACCTGTTTCTGGCTTTCAGCAAGGTGATAGGGCAGGCACCCCTCCTCTAGTGGAGCTATCCTCTCAATGTCAGCAAGGTTCAGGCGCCTGAAAAACATGGTCATTTCCCCATTATCAGCATCGTATGTAAATATCAGTCAAATGCATATTGAATGTAAGAATTTGGGCATGATTGTGTCGTTACCCAGAGGGAGAGTGCAGGCCTGATAACTGATAAAGGATGTCAATTTCCATAGGAGTGATCTGACCAAACTTGTTGGCTGCGTGAACAAACTCCTCTGCAGACCAGAGAGGTCAGGAAGAAACACTTCAGTTAAAAATCAGCATTTATAAACTCATCCATGAAACATGTTATTTGACACAGAAAGCCACAATGTCACAGTAATGATATGAGCACCTTTGGTTACGAGCGTGTCCTTCCGCGTGCCAGACAGTGTGCTGTAAATCTTGCGAATTAGCTCCATGTTGTTCAGGAGAGAATTGAAGGCATTGAAGTAAGAGAAGCTGACCATGTGAGAGGTACTTCCACCGGCAGCCTGGCAGAAAGAAAAAAGGCATTGCACATTAGGTAGGGCAGTACCTCAGTACCTCTACTTGTGAGTGATCAAAACTTCAGCAAACATTAAGCTTTTGATTTACATCATGTTAATCCCATTTCAACCTTACTGCTAATACCAATCAGCAGAAACACTCACCGAGACCAAGTTCTCCTCCACAAAAGGGGTGAGCATGTGGTGTCTGATAGTGGACATAATGTCACTGAAGTCCAGGGCAGAGATGACACCATTCTTGCCTTTGTCCTTCTGGGCAAATGCCTGGCGTGCATGCTCCAACTGCAGCTCCTAAAAAGCAGACAAGTGTGTAAATAATGTAAATATAGTCAAAGCCAAACAGTGTGTTGAGAAAGGGAAAGTGAAACAAGGAAAGGAAAGGAAAAAAGGCAGCCAATTCACCTGCAGGAATTGGGTGAACTCGAGGTAGCTGAGGTGTTTCTTGCGGTCGTGTCCAAAGTGCAGACGGATGAACTCACAGTTCCAGTTGAAAGGAATATGGTGGTGCACTGTGGTCTGACTGAAGATGTCCTGCACATTTTCTGCAGAAGAGGGATACATTAGAAAAAAAAATCTTATCAGGACTTTAACTTTATAAACACTGAGGTTAAATCATTTCAGTGCTACAACAGAGTTTTGTCTGTTTGGCATTGGAAAGTAAGGAGACACAGTGCAAGAGAACAATTACATAAACTCATCCATGTGCCATGCTTAAGCCTAAGGAATAATCTCATTAACAATGTCATGTTGGGAAATTACTTCTCCGCTGTAGGAAACCATGAAAGTGTCTTTGCTGACAAACAGGAAGGAAATCAGTGCAGTGCAATAATCTCCATGCTGATACATTTTGAAACTGCCTAAAGCATAATCTTTACATTTAACTAAGTAAAATAAGGCATAAATGCACACATACCAAAGGAAATGTCTCCAGTTCCAGACTTGTCAAACAGCTGAAAAGCTACTATGAAGAGAGCGTCCGGTGCACACAACACAGATTCAAATGCAAGAAACTCCTGGAATGAAATCAGCCTGAAAAGGTGTGTGGGTTTTAGAGAGAGAGAGAAAAATGAAGGTTAAACCTTTAAATGCATCATTAAGAGATTATAGACTCTGGAATGAAGCAAAGGTGAGCTCATACAATTGTGGCTCAAGGAACAAAACATTTTCTCAGTTTTATCACCCCTTTTAAAACATACTATGATCACTATGTTTATGTAGTGACAGAAACACCATCTTTCATTTCTGATTAAAGCGATAGACTGTTTTTAAACAAAGTCACTGTGTATTTTATCTAAAGTAGTTGTAATAGCAATCAGACATGTCGCAATAAATTGTCAATTAGTGCTGATAAACATGCACCTCGTGTATGCACAGGGTTTTTGTCGGCACATACCCATCCTTTGTGGTGTCAGCCACAGCAGCAATGAGTTGAACAGTTTTGGGGTTGTGGTGAATCTGTGTATGTAGTCCTAGATACTTCTGGACAAAGTCTCCAGGGGTCATGAACCTCTCTCCATCCTTGCCTTCTACACTGGCATACTGAGAGGAGAAACATAACATATCATCATCTTACCTTAAAAGACAGGCTAAACAAATACAGCAATTGCCCTTTTGATTTAGTCTACAGCCTGAACACTTAAAGCCATCTGTGTACGCTGAGTTCATGACTTGCCATAACTTCAAGTTCACCCAAACCAACAATATGACTTGACATTTTTAAACCTAGCCAAGGACCTGTGTGCCCACAGTGCTTGAAGACAAAGGTGGAGCATGACAGTGACTAATTTCACAAAGGGTCGTCACAGTGGCTAGCTCCACGTGGCTTTTTAAAAAAAAAATTATATACACACCCTTCATACAACCCCAAAGGGATTGGTGTCTCCTCCTGGGAGCTCACAGGGACACTAGGAGCCGAAGCAAGACAGTGACACACTGTATACTGTTTACCTCAAATTAAACTCACAAGTCATGAGCTGCAAATATTATACAAAAGGAAACGACACACAGATGCAGATTATTAACAAAAACTATCAAGTTACCGACCAGGCATCACTTGGCGTCTTACCAAACTGTAATGACTATTTAAGCTGCACCTGGACAACCAAGGTCATGAATCATGCAGCTACAGCAGGACATGTCAGAGACACATTTGCACAAGCATGAGCAGGCACACGTGGAATAATGTTTTTTGGCAGGAGCTTCTTAGTTATTTGACCTTCAGTATTGTCAGTGCTAAAAACTCCTGACCGGCAAGACAACCACGCAGCGGGTCACACACTCTCCACGCAGAAGACAGTGGAGAAAGCTGAAGGTTAACTAAGTCTCTCATTACATCACACGGTCACACACAGAATAGTATCCTCTGACATGCAACCAAGTTCGGCAGGATCATCTAACTGAGGTAACCAGGCTCTGAGAGCAACCACCGAGTATGACAGCCCGACACGTACTGATAACACGAGCAGACAGATGAGAAAAATCACATATTACACCTTTCCTACAACGCTGTTAGTGATTAAACAAGAATAAGCCATAACTGACTTTGTGCTTTAACTTCAGTGAGGAAAAAATAAAACTCTGTTTGGCTAACTACTGAATGTGCCATTCAGGTACACCTCGGCTTATGCTGTAATTTAAACCCCATGACACAACTTTACAAGCTCATTCACCAAATAAAAACAGATCAGACGAAGTCAAAATCAGACTGATTTTGTTAGGATGCCATCTGTGCAACGCTTACCTGCTGGAAGATTGCTTTAAGCTCATTTGGATCCCCGCGTTTGGTAGATTGCACCTAAAACAGCACACACCAAAAACAACGATGACATTTTCAAGCGCTTTTAAAATGACAACAAAGCAAAATCAAGTTTTGCAGGCGGCGAGCTGGACATAGCACGAAGCAAAGCGAGCAAAAAAAAAAAAAAAAAAAAAAAGGGGGGGGGGGGGGGCCCCCTTAAA
>VUQR01036172.1:0-14600 GCA_015108515.1 Hemichromis elongatus
TAATATGTGTTAGTTTTCTCGGAGATGAAATGCAGCGGTTTGGAAGAATTTAGCGAGACTCCAAATGCTAAACCAGACCGCTGACAGTTCTCGCACACAACAGCCGCTCTATCACGTGACGCATACTGCTCCGGTGCATTAAGCTGGGTTACGATTTTAGGTGCTTTATTAATTTACTTGTGTTAAACGCGCTACCTTTTGAGCCTCCTCTGGACAATTTCGCTGAGCACAATTTGCAGTCCGCCTTTGTTTTGTCGTCTTCATTCACTTTGAAATAGTTCCACACGGCTGACATGTCTCGCCTCTCCTTCTCCTTGCTCTGAGCAGCCGGGCCCTGGGGGCGGGCACTCGGCACCTGTGATTAACCCCTTACACGCCGCTCAAACATAGACATTTCTCAGACCGTGGAATCGGTCCCCGGTATCGGGGGGGGGACTTTTAACGAGTGCGAGTACATTAGAAAATGTGGTATCGAGGCCGATACCCGATACCGGTATCGGTGCATCCCTAATAAATAGTGTTGAGTAGTTTTAAATGAAAACAATATACTTCAAACATTTGACATGTTCACAGAAATGTATCCTAATGGGAAAAATGTTCTAAAATAACATGTTTTTACTTCATTTAAGCTGAAATAAGAAACCCTTATGATGAACCTCTGATGTGCTAGTTGCTAGTTGAGAGCAAAGCCTAAAGCAAGTCTTCGACTACAAGTGAACACTAATACTTTCGTTGACTGTCTCATGACAAAATACAGTGGACAGGTAACCCACGTGTCCAAACTTTAAATGCAGCATTATATATAAAACACATGACTTGTGTTCACTGATCAACAACAACAACCAAATAATAGCTTAACATGGTAAACCTTTATTTATGGTTCTTGCACCGTTTCAAATAACAGTATCGTGTTTTGTTATATTTACAATAAAGAACACAAACTTTGGAATGTCAAATACAAAAACAACAAATGCATCAATACAACTCAATACAAAAAAAAGTGACAATCTGAAAACCTTAAAGATCTAAAGGAATGACTGAACTGCATGTAGTCAACGCAAGTGAAAATAAAGTTATGTTGGTCAACAAAAGGGTTTAGGAACAGACATTCCAGGCTCATTTACAACATTTAACACATTAAAATTTATATAACATTAGTTTTTTTGTTTTTTTTTTAATCTAAACTGGAAATCGAAGTTAATTAGTCCACCTCTTCCATCCTAGATGTGTCATCGTCTTCCCCTTCAAGAGGGGGCATGTCCTCAGTGGGTGCAGAGGTGTTATCGTCCGATGTCACGTCATCTTCATCAATACCTGGAAGATGAAAGGAGCGGATCAGTCAGTAAAGCAGGGCTAACGTGTTTGCTGCAAGCGTAGCGGCAAATGATATAAGATTTGACAGACACTCACCAAGACCTAGTTTGATCATCCTGTAGATGCGGTTGGAGTGGGTCTGTGGATCATCCAGGGTGAATCCTGAGGAGAGCAGGGCGGTCTCGAACAGGAGGATGACCAGATCTTTCACAGACTTGTCATTCTTATCTGCCTCTGCCTTATGCCTCAAGGTTTCCATAATTGGGTGGTCAGGATTGATCTCTAGGTGCTTCTTTGCTGCCATGTATCCCATGGTGGAGTTATCCCTCAGCGCCTGAGCCTTCATGATCCTCTCCATGTTGGCCGTCCATCCATATGTGCTGGTGACGATGCAGCACGGGGAAGAAACTAGGCGGTTGGACACTGTGACCTGCAGAGGTAAACAAACGCCATCAGTGTCAGTAGTTGAACAATAAAACAAATTACGTTGTTGTATTATCATTTGGTTTCTTCAGCTTACCTTTTCAACCTTCTTCTCCAAGATATCCTTCATGATTTTGCATAGGTTCTCAAACTGAGATTTCTTCTCCTCCTGCTTCTTCTTCTCCTCCTCATCCTCAGGCAGCTCCAGGCCTTCCTTTGTTACCGAAACCAAGTTCTTCCCCTCAAACTCTTTCAGCTGCTGGACACAGTACTCATCGATGGGCTCAATCATGTAGATGACCTCCAGGCCAGCTTTGCGTAGCCGCTCCACAAAGGCAGAGTTGGCAACCTGGTCTTTGGTCTCACCTGAAATGCAGACGTAAAAAAAGTTGTTACACATTCATGCCATATTGACCACATGAGACAACTTAGTTTGCTGAACGCATGCTTTTTTATTTTTGCAGTGTTCTCACCAGTGATGTAGTAGATGTGTTTCTGGTTGTCCTTCATACGTGTGACATAGTCCTTCAGGGACACCATTTCATCTCCAGAGGCTGAGGTGTAGTAGCGCAGCAGCTCAGACAGCTTCTTCCTGTTCTGGGAGTCCTCATGGATGCCAAGCTGTTATAAGAAAACCAGACAACTGTTATCAAAAGTGCAGATTTATTCTGGACGTGCAAACATAGGTTACACGCACTGTCACTGGCTGCATTTAATGCTTGTTAAGCTACTTTCTAATATTCATACTACTAGAATTGAATTACTCTTGCAAAAGAATTAAAGACAACATTCGGTAACCTTGCAGCTGACCCAATCAAGGTTCTGGATACTGACCTTGATGTTCTTGGAGAACTGCTCGTAGAACTTCTTGTAGTTGTCCTTGTCCTCAGCCAGCTCTGTGAAAAGCTCCAAGCACTTCTTGACCAGGTTCTTGCGGATGACCTTCAGAATCTTGCTCTGCTGCAGCATCTCTCTGGAGATGTTCAATGGCAGGTCCTCAGAGTCCACCACACCCTTGATGAAGTCTGATAGGAAGCAGAAAGAAAACTGTTAAAACTCTACCATGCCATTGTGTTATTTTCATTATGATAATTCTATTATTATTGGGCAAATTGTAATCCACAGTTTAATACTCACTGAGATACTCCGGGATTAGCTCCTCGCAGTTGTCCATGATGAAGACTCTGCGCACATACAGCTTGATGTTGTTCTTCTTCTTCTTGTTCTCGAAGAGGTCGAAAGGAGCACGCCGAGGCACAAAGAGCAGAGCACGGAATTCAAGTTGACCCTCTACTGAGAAGTGCTGTAAGGCAAAAACATTAGAGCGATTATATAACGGACTACATTTTAGGAGGAAAACTGAGTCTCGTATGAAGAACTTCTATATTTTTAGAATAAAATCTCAAGAGGCCAACCTTGACAGCCAAGTGGTCCTCCCAGTCATTGGTGAGACTCTTATAGAACTCTCCATATTCCTCATTTGTGATGTCATCTGGATTCCGGGTCCACAGGGGTTTGGTCTTGTTCAATTCTTCCTGGTCAATGTACTTTTCCTTGATCTTCTTCTTCTTCTTCTTCTTTTTGTCTGACTTGTCATGGTCCTGTTCCTCATCTGATCCAACATCCTCAATCTCAGGTTTGTCCTCATCCTTCTCCTCATCTTTCTCCTTCTCTTCCTTCTCTTTCTCCTCCTCTGCCTCGTCGTCACTCACCTCCTTGTCCCTCTCTTTCTCCACCTGAAGAAAAATACATTTGGTCACATACTGAAGAATCTCCCTACACTTCAGCCTTAGGGAGTCACTAGTTGATAATACCAGTGTTTTAGAGATTTATTGAGCAACTATCTCAGAAGTTTAAAGTGCAGAAGCTAACTGCTATAGTTACAAATTTAATTCTCCTGAGGTATAATTACATGCAATTTAAGTAAGTACTTACAAATAGCGTAATCGGGTAGCCAATGAACTGTGAGTGCTTCTTCACAATCTCTTTGACCCTTCGCTCTTCAAGGTATTCTGTCTGGTCTTCTTTGAGGTGCAGGATCACTTTAGTTCCACGTCCCAGTGGCTCGGCTGCACAGGAAGACCATAGGTCAGTGTATTTTATAACCACTGAGTTAAATAATTAATAATCCACTTCAAATATGGGTTTACACCACTTACAGTTGTCCACTTTAACTGTGAATGAGCCCCCAGCAGATGATTCCCAGGCGTACTGCTCGTCATCGTTGTGCTTGGTAACGACTGTGACCTTCTCAGCTACCAGGTAGGCAGAGTAGAAACCCACACCAAACTGACCGATCATGGAGATATCAGCTCCAGCCTGCAGAGCCTCCATGAAAGCTTTGGTGCCGGACTTTGCGATTGTGCCCAAGTTGTTGATCAGGTCAGCTTTGGTCATGCCGATACCTGTGTCAACTAGGGTAAGAGTGCGCTCCTCTTTGTTGGGAATGATTTCAATTTTGAGGTCTTTGCCACTTTCCAGCTTGGAAGGATCAGTCAGACTCTCATAGCGGATTTTGTCCAGTGCCTGATGGAGCAAAAAACAATGTTAACAATGTTACAGATTCCAGAATGTATTCTGTATTTATAATAACATAATTACATTTCTTAAGGGAAAGAAAAACACATATAATTTTTTTTTTTTTTTTTAACTTTAAATAATAAACAAAACAACACTGCTGGATTAAACTGACTAACACTGCAAACTTACATCTGAGGAGTTGGAGATAAGTTCCCTAAGGAAGATCTCTTTGTTGGAATAGAAAGTGTTGATGATCAGGGACATAAGCTGAGCAATCTCAGCCTGGAATGCGAAGGTCTCTGCCTCCTCCTCCATTGGTTGGTCGTGCATTTCAGGCATCTGAGTGAAGACGAAAAAAAAAAATATTGTTTTTGAAGCAATGCATTGATCAAAGTGACTGGACTACAATGTAAAAATGTTTTTATAAAACACCAGTTGTTTGTAACCCAGCAATGTACACTTGAAAAACACTGCCAATCCACTTTATGTAAGCTTCTGCAGTTACAGCTTATCCTTATTAAGTAGCCTCAATGTTACAATAAGGATTTTTTTTATATTACTTTAAACTAAAGTTATTACTGTGTAGATGTGTAGTATATGGCGACTCTTCCAGATGGGTTCTTTTGCTTACTTTTTAAATTTTGTATTAAAAGGTTCAAGGACCTTTTTTCCCCTTGGAATGTAATTCAATCCTGCTTGGTTATTGGCTAATCAGAGATTAACACGTGGCTTGAATTGCTTATCGGTATCAGCAGAAATGACTCCACCTGCTGGTTTCCCAAACGAAGTGCAAGTTTCTAGAAGGTACGAGGAGGCAAGAAGAACTCTCTAGCAGTTTCCATAGGAATAGAAAGCTCCGCCTCTCATACAGCTGAGCAGATTATAAGAATGCACACTCTGTACCTACTGATTTTCCACTGAATTAAAACCTGGTTCAAGGATAAGGTGGCCCAAAAAACCTTGCAGACATCTTAGCAAAGAAAATTTGATTAAGGTTCAAACAGGTAAACCCCTGCTTAACATAACACCTTCCTCCGAAATGCATCACTAAAGCATCCTGCCATGTGGCTACTGTCCCGCAGATTTAAATTGTGAAAATTAGGCACAATATAAATCAAATTCTTATTACCGTTTATAACGTTGATATTAAAATTCTCAGAGCAGATAATAATACTTTTTAATCAGTTTGAACACCAACTACATTTCACCCTTCCTTCACTTTAGCCTCACTTTCAATCCAGACATGACAAAAATGTCAGCTTCGCTAATAAATAAATGACAAATAAGCTAACATTTACTACCATTAATTTGGAATTTTAGGGCGTTTAATATTTTCGTTGCCAAAATGTCTGTAACAAGGCTGTTAAATTATTTACCTTGAGCTGCACTGGTCCCAAAACTCCTGAGAAAGATGTGAAGATATCGCTTCTTATTCGCAGGTTCGTTGACTGGTAATGCTGCTTGGAAACGTGTAGCGGTTTTTATACCCTTCTCTATGAGCATTCGAGAAATCCTTCTGACACAAGCTTCCAGAACCGTCTGGAATCCTCCGAGCGGTTGCTCGGTGCTGGTCGCTCACTGGCCGGTGGCCTGTCAATCATAGTGCGTGTACACGCCTCTCTGCCTTTTTTGGCAGAAGGAGGCGGGATTAAAGGAAGGGGAGGCTGGGCCGAGTGAGGAAGGCATGTGAGAGCAGAAACTAGAATGAACCATGCTGTATTCACTGAAAATTCCAGAATACATGATAAATCAAACGATGTGATTGATAAATGCAAGCTACTTAGCTGCATTAAGCGCTCTTCTAAAAAGAACTTTTCAGCCTTCAGTATTAGTGTTTGTAGGAAGCAAAAACAAGTGATAAAATTCAGGGCAATAGATCAAAGAAAAGTGGCAGGTGTCATTTTTGAAATATATTTTATTACAAATTTGATTGCTTTTCATAAAAAAGTTTACAAAAAGAGATATAAGTCAAATCCCCAGTGACCTAATAATACTCTTAGTGATGTCAGATGTTTTATAAGTGGCTGATACAATATAAACTAAAGCCACTGCTGTCTGTATTATTTCCATTAACTTTTTCTGACTAGCACATTTTTTACTAACAGAACTTCTGCTAAAAATAATGTATATTTAAATTAGGAACATAAATTACAAAAATAAAAATCAGAGCCAGAAAAAGTCTAGTAAATAATTTAGTCAACTTCCTCCATTCTTGATGTGTCATCCTCGCCTTCCAAGACTGGCATATCTTCATCAGTGGGCTGAATTATGTCTTCAACTGAAGAATCATCATCATCAATTCCTGTGCATATAAAAGCATCCATTAAAAAACAAATTCATCAATTAATATATAATACGCTAACTACTACCTGAATGTTTGAAGGAAAAGAACAACCAAAAGACCTACCAAGACCAAGTTTGATCATCCTGTAGATGCGGTTGGCATGTGTCTGTGGGTCTTCCAGTGTGAATCCTGAGGAGAGCAGGGCGGTCTCGAACAGGAGTATGACCAGGTCCTTCACCGCTTTGTCGTTCTTGTCAGCCTCTGCCTTCTCCCTCAAGGTCTCAATGATTGGATGCAAAGGATTAATCTCTAGGTGCTTCTTTGCAGTCATGTAGCCCAAGGTGGAGTTGTCTCTCAGTGCCTGAGACTTCATGATCCTCTCCATGTTTGCCGTCCATCCATAGGTGCTGGTCACAATGCAGCAGGGGGAAGCAACCAAACGGTTGGAAACTACAACCTGTCAGGATTGAAATGATGTATTTTTAGTATGTTTGAACACAGACAAGCCAACATATCATGTCTAATAATATCAACTATAATAATTTTATCATTTTCTGAAGGAGAAAAATGACCTTTTCAATCTTCTTGTCAAGGATGTCCTTCATGATTTTGCAGAGGTCCTCAAACTTAGTTTTGAGCTCTTCCTGCTTCTTCTTCTCCTCCTCATCCTCAGGCAGCTCCAGGCCTTCCTTGGTTACTGAAACCAAGTTCTTGCCATCGTACTCCTTCAGCTGCTGCACACAGTACTCATCAATGGGCTCAATCATGTAGATGACCTCCAGGCCGGCTTTGCGAAGGCGCTCCACAAAGGCAGAGTTGGCGACCTGGTCTTTGGTCTCACCTGTTAAAGTTATTTTAATATGATGTTAAATGAATGAACTTAAACTCCTAGGAAATACTTAAAAACAAAGGAAAAGAAACCACACTGAATAACTTACCAGTGATGTAGTAGATGTGCTTCTGGTTATCCTTCATACGAGAGACATAGTCCTTGAGGGACACCATTTCATCTCCAGAGGCTGAGGTGTAGTAGCGCAGCAGCTCAGACAGCTTCTTTCTGTTCTGGGAGTCTTCATGGATTCCAAGCTAAACATAAAAAACAATGTTTCACTTTGTGTTGTTAAAATCAATGCAAGATGGTTGGTATCAGACATTTTTTCTGAAGTTTTAGAGTTAAATAAAGTTAGACAGATGATCCTACCTTGATGTTCTTGGAGAACTGCTCGTAGAACTTCTTGTAGTTGTCCTTGTCCTCAGCCAGTTCTGAGAAAAGCTCCATGCACTTCTTGACCAGGTTCTTGCGGATGACCTTCAGGATCTTGCTCTGCTGCAGCATCTCTCTGGAGATGTTCAATGGCAGGTCCTCAGAGTCCACCACACCCTTGATGAAATCTGAGTATAGAAGACAAGCACTGGTCAGCTACCCAAACCCACGAGTTGAGTTCCAAAAACAATTACTAATAACTGTGAATTTTGTGAGAATGCATCATTGTAAGGATTTTATTCACTGTTACTAATGTGTTACTTTATTGTTACTCACTGAGGTACTCTGGGATCAGTTCTTCACAGTTGTCCATGATGAAGACCCTGCGCACATAAAGCTTGATGTTGTTTCTCTTTCTCTTGTTTTCAAAAAGGTCGAATGCAGCTCTTCTGGGTACAAAGAGCAAGGCGCGGAACTCCAGCTGGCCTTCCACTGAGAAATGCTGCAGGGGTAAGATATAGATATGTATTATTATTTAGCATAACATTATTGCAACTGGTGTTGCTAAATATGTTTTAAAAAAAAGGAAAAAAAATGTTTTTAGCTTACCTTCACAGCCAGGTGGTCCTCCCAGTCATTGGTAAGACTCTTGTAGAACTCGCCATACTCTTCATTGGTGATGTCATCAGGGTTACGGGTCCAGATAGGCTTGGTTTTATTGAGCTCCTGGGCATCAATGTACTTTTCCTTGACCTTCTTCTTCCTCTTGTTCTTGCCATCCTTTGTGTCTTCATCCTCATCAGAGCCAACGTCCTCAATCTTAGGTTTGTCTTTGTCCTCAGCACCCTCTTTCTCAACTTCCTCTTCCTTTTCTCCCTCCTCCAGGTCTACTTCCTTCTCTCTTGTCTTCTCCACCTTGAATACGCAAAGGCTTATTTAATTTTTGCTTTGCCATACCATTATCACAGCCAATGTGTGGTTATTATCAAGTGTTGATTGGATAGTTGTTCTTACTGTTTAATTAAAAACTTACAAAAAGTGTGATGGGATAGCCAATGAACTGTGAGTGCTTCTTCACAACTTCTTTAACACGCTTCTCCTCGCAGTACTCTGTCTGGTCTTCTTTGAGGTGAAGGATCACTTTTGTGCCTCTGCCAATTGGCTCTCCTAAAATCAACAATCAAATTAGAACCATGGCAGATGGTGGGTCAAACTATTGATACAATTTTGCTGTAAATAAGGAGACTAAGACATACCTGTATCAGGCCTGACTGTGAATGAGCCTCCAGCTGCAGACTCCCACACATACTGTTCATCATCGTTGTGCTTGGTAATGACTGTCACCTTCTCGGCTACCAAGTAGGCAGAGTAGAAACCCACACCGAACTGTCCGATCATGGAGATATCAGCTCCAGCTTGCAGAGCCTCCATGAAAGCCTTGGTGCCGGACTTTGCGATTGTGCCCAGGTTGTTGATCAGGTCAGCTTTGGTCATGCCGATACCTGTGTCGAGGATGGTCAGGGTGCGGGCGTGCAGATCAGGCCTGATTTCAATCTTCAGGTCCTTGCAGGACTCAAGTTTGGTGGGGTCTGTCAAGCTCTCATATCTGATTTTATCCAAGGCCTGCCCAGAATACATAACATGAATTAAAATACTTTTTACAATAAAAAAAGAAGGGCTTCTTTTACAATAAAAAAATGGAAAAATGGTGTTGAAATGTTTTACTTACATCTGAGGAGTTGGAGATGAGCTCCCTAAGGAAGATCTCTTTGTTTGAGTAGAAAGTGTTGATAATAAGGGACATCAGCTGAGCAATTTCAGCCTGGAAGGCAAAGGTCTCCACCTCCTCCTCCATAACGTGTGCAGAGCTCTCAGGCATCTAAAGGGAAGAACATATTGGGTAACATATTTCAGAAAAAAAAATTGTACCTCTATATTTTTTTGTGTTTTCGAATAATTATATTTCCCCTGCAGTTTAAATGTATTTACTATGAACTTCTTTGGTTAAAATTTGAAATCTCTTTATCCATTTTTGCTCAGGCAGCCACATGGCCTGCTGATGCGCACATGTTCCTTCTGTCAATCAGAGAAATGGCATTTGGGGGGGGTGGGTTCAGATGCTTTGCAAACCCCTAAAAGCTTCAATGTGTGTAGCCTTTTTGTAAAAAACATAAAAACTTAAATATCAAAGATTAAAGAAAAACTAACTTTGTTTTTTCAGCATAGGAAGGCGTAGTCCGTTGAATTTACTGCATATATTTTGTTTGGTCTTTTAAGAACATTTCATAGATTATACAAAGGTTTTAGTCCAGAATCAATACTTCCTTTACAATTTTATTTGATTCATATTTATGTTACTAAGCTAAGATGCAAATGTGCTGCATCAGCTGTTAGAACAGATTCTGAGAAGCCATTGGTCCCACACTTGGGTCACCTTGCTTGCCATGTGCTGCATGCCTGTAACAGTCCTACTTAGATACTGATAGAAAAGCACATTCACTATACCATTCTGATTCTAACTGACAGTAAAGGTTTAAGTTAAATGGTTTAATTTACATTATACAACAAAAGCACCCAATATACTATAAAAAACAAAAATTCCTCTTCTTCGAGAGCTTCAAGCGTGTGCTTGGCTGCTGCTCCTGTGGGCAGTAAGTGTTTCTTGTGAATTTACATAAAAGCATTAAAGCACCCATATACTCTAAAATCCAAATGATTGTTGCAGTGATTTCATTCTTACCTTGGATGCAATCTTTGTCTTCAGTCACCTCTTGTAGGCAAATGTATCACTGAGCTTGACTTCTCTTCTTGGAGGGCTTCAAGTGTGTGCTACTCTGCTGCTCCTGTGGGCAGTAAGTCTCTCTTGGTTGTGTTCTAGTGAGCGTCTTCTGACTCTATGCAGACCACACGACATGACGACGTCTTTTTATACTTACGGGATGGTTTCTCGAAGCTCCCATTCAGAAGCTTCCAGATTGTACGTTCACTACAGTTAGGGAGGTGCTGAGGAAAGGCCTGGAAGGGGGTAGCGATTGGGACATTGGAGCTCTAAAGTTGGTGTGCCCTTATAGGGTTGCAGAGTCACAAGGAGTGCCTGTCAGTCACAATGAGAGCTTCACTGATAGCTTGTATAGCTGTTAGGCACCCTAAACCAGCACCACAGCTGTGCGTTGCCTTTGCTATCAGCAGCTGCCATGGTGCCCCTCTGCACCCACATATGCTCATTAGGGCTTCCTATGGAATGAACAGCAGGCCCATTGTTTTGTTTTAACATCTAAAATTTGGGTGAATCTTAAGCTTTTACATATTTAAAGCCATTTGGGTTAACGCTTGCAGCTTATAAATAACGTATTCATAAAGAGACATTAGGCTAATTAATACAGTACAATTTGCTGCTCATTCACAGTTTAGATGGGGCATGTTAAATTAATTTTACATTGTGGGACCCATACATCCCACTTTGATCTTAAGTGAGCTGCCCCAGGGAGAGACATTTACCTAAACATTTAATCCCTGAGATGTCTTTAAGATATATATATTTAGAAAATGCAATTTTATCAGTGCATCTCAATTTTTCCACATCACAAGCATGTAAAATGGACCTCTTGAAAAAAAAATTTTAAATAGTGCATTACAGAAATAGGAACTTTTACAATGTAAATTTTTTTAATCTATTACTTAACTACTTTGGTATAGAATGGCTATGGGGGAGGTTTTTATCAATAGGAAAAGTTATAAAACCTAAAATTCAAAATCTGTGCACTCGTTCACCTTTCACACTCAGAGTGATGTCTTTGCTGGACTGGGCCTTATTTTTAACACGCCTGGATTATTTGCATAATGCGTGTTGCACACCAACATGGTAGGAATGTCTAGAACTTTCCATTTAATTTACTGATTTTTATTTGTGGATCGCAAACAGAATCTCTAGTGGCTTTGTTTGACCAGAGGAGGGCAGTGTATCGCACTTGCTTGGGACCAGTTACGTAATCGAAATGTTTCCAGCTGATAGCAGACGTTACTAGAAGCTGACTATTCATGTACCTGAGAAACACGAGGCAGTGTCTCGGTCCGTGTAAACTGATGAAGAGAGAAGCTAGATTTCTCAGTGTTCGACAGTGCTGTTTTTTTTTTTTTTTAATGAAATGGAAGAAGAATTTTAAGAAGAAGAAGGATAGCAATGTTTCTGGAATTTAGTGCCAGGTGGAAGTAGTATTTACATCCTGGGGAGGTTCTTACTTTGGTGCTTTGATTACATAAGTGACCATGAGTTTCGGGCTTAGTCTTCTGTTTCAGAACTTTCACTCTTTTCCTTGACTATGGAAAATTTTATTTCACAGAGGGATTTTCCCCCCTTTCTTTCTTTGCTAATAATGTTTATGTTTGTTTACACTCAATTGTAAGCATTTCCACCATAGGTTTTCGTATTAGTATTAAATATAAGTATTATTTTATTCATACGATTTTACTATAATTTATTTATTGCTTTGGTGGTCCATAAACGTTGTATAAAGTATTTTTTTTCCAACAAAAAATATTACATAACAAAAAGTTGTTTTAGGTCGACCTTTTATTGTTTACATTAGTCGCGTTTGCACGGGCATACACTTTTGTTTTTCTGCGTGACTCCATAATTCACTGTACGCATGGCTGCGACCGCAAAGGTCCAACGCATGCGCTCTCGCTGACATCCGGGGCCAGGACAAGGATGAACGGCGATTTCCAAGATGGCGGCGGAGGGAGGAGGGAAGGAGATGAACGAAATTAAAATTCAGTTCACCACACGAGAAGGTGTCTACAAACTCCTCACTCACTCTGAATACAGCCGCCCGAACAGGGTGCCTTTCAACTCGCAGGGCTCCAATCCCGTCAAGGTCTCCTTCGTTAATGTAAACGACCAGTCCGGCAACGGCGACAGGATCTGTTTCAATGTGGGCCGGGAACTCTACTTTTATATCTACAAAGGCGTGAGAAAGGTAAACATAACTGAGCGCGGATGCAAAGTGACCGCTGTCCGGGAGCAGCCCGTTAATTTGACATATTTAAAGGCGTTGCAAACCAGCTGTCAGCTCTCTCGGCTTCTGTTATTCAAGTGCGCAGATTGTCAAGAGAAGGCCATGTAGCAGACCTAGCTAAGTTAGAGACTAATTAGCATTCTTAGCTAACATCGCCACAGTTTTTGTTGTTGTTGCTTCGATTAGATTTGTGCGCTCTCCACGTCTCGCTAGCTTATTCGGCCAAAAGCTTTGACATGAAATTACTCAGGGAACTGTGCTATACGAGAAAAGTTTTTTCCTGTCCTGTCATGTGGTGTTTGTTTATCCTCGTTTCTTTACGTGGAAACTGCACCTGTACACGGTCGGTGGCAGTGCAGACAGAAAACAACTTTGTTGTTCCTGTTAAAGAAGCCACCGAGTGCTTGTAAGTTTTGGACTTTGTAAGTTGCTGGACTGGAAGTGAAGAGTGTTGTTGTTGTTTTTTTTTCGTTTTTTTTTCGTGGTGTAATGATGCGTGCACGCTACTGTCAGGAATGGGATGTGATGCAATGTGATCCACTGTTTAGGATGCATGCAGTGGTGATGTCATTGCAGCAAGAAACGTTTAAACAGAGATGGTGACTGTGACAGCAGTGATCATGCTGATGATGTGCTTGACCAGTGAGCTGGGTGTAGCGGCCAAGCATCCTAATAAGGACTCAAACTTTTGTTTGTGTTTTGGTTTTCCACGAAAACATTGATAATTCTAAGGTAATATGGTGTGCTGCTTGGCAAAGGGCAACCTTTGGGTTTGGAAATTGGCACTGTTATGAAGTCTGTTATTTGACAGCAAGTTAAGCCACAGAATTGTGTGTTTTGATTTTACAGTTTTGGAACCCTGAGGCTAGTGTTTGGCATTCCCTCATGGGAAAAAAAAAAAAAACCAAACTCAGATACACCAAGCAACTGTAAAACTGCAGTGTCAAAACATTCAACAACACTGCTGTCTATGGACAAGAGACCCTAGGGAAATTTTTTAAAATAGTGATAATGAGTCTCCTTTTCTTCATTAGTAGTTCAGACTGAAATTTGGAATAAAAAAAATGCTGACACTTTTGACACTTTTACTACTTAATCAAAACTGCAGTGAGTAAATATTAGCCTTTATAACAATTTGCCAGTAAACAGCAGTGTTAACCTGTTGATGCAAATTAATTGAGCCAGAGTAAATGCTGCATTAGCTTTAGGCACAGCAGTTGTATTCAGCTTCATTTTCCTGATGTGGGGACGTCTCAAGTGAAGGCCTGACTATCCGGATTATTCTGGCGTTAAGTGTCTTGTTCAAAGATCCAGTGACGTGCATAAAGGAGGAGCTAATGGTCAAACCACTAATCTTACAATCGATGGGATCGCCACTTAACGTCTCAAAGTTTATTAGACATATACAGGACAGTGGGTAAAAGAAATCGAAGCACAGGAACACATTTTGCACAGTTTCAGATTAGTGATAGATGGATCAACATCACCATTTTGTCTGTTGACAAAAGTGAGTAAAACATCTGTCACCTGAAACTCTAACCAGGGTATATCAGTATGGCAAGTCACAATGAGTTTATAAAGTTTATTGTACAAGAATTAGATCTAATGCATATAGTCAAGATCAAGCTCGTTGGTGTTCTGATTGTTTTTGTGCACTCAAAAAAGCAGCTAGTAGCAGATAGTGTAGTGGCAAGCCTACACACTTTCGGAGCGGGAGTCGCAAGTTCGATTCCCACCCCGTATCCAGTAAGGGTCCTGGCTAGACCCCCCATGCTAACAAACCAAGCCCTGGAATGGCGCGGCTATGTCTGCAGCCTGTCCGCAGCTCGGACATAATCAT
>VUQR01036172.1:14620-44840 GCA_015108515.1 Hemichromis elongatus
GTCATGCTCCATGACACTGGTTTTATGGATGAGGGCAAACTCATCAGCCAGCGTCGCAGCTTGCTGTAATGAGGAAACCTTTCGTTCGCTACGGTATACTGCGATGCGCTCGGAGACACAGTTCACGCATTAGTTCACGCAGCGAAGCCAGGTCAGTAGCTTTGCAGGACACACACCACCGATCAAAAACACTTTTCTTCCACGCAAAATTTCGGTAGGATTGACCCTTTGCCCTTTTCAACCCCCGGAAACGCTGCCTATAGGCCTCTGGGACCAGCTCATAAGGCAGCAGGATAGCATTTTTCAGCTTATCATAATTCAGACTGTCCTCAGCTGACAATGAGGAGCAAACTTCCTGAGCCTTACCTACCAGCTTACATTGTAGCAAAATGGCCCACGAATCCCTTGGCCAGTGCAAGGCTGTGGCTATTCGCTCAAATGACTTAAAGTAACTGTCAACGTCAGTGTCACGGAACGCCGGACACTGTGACAAAACTGCTGGTTTGTGTTTATGGGCGGGGGTGTTACGGCCCTAGCAGGGCCTCCTGAAAGTTTCATGTTTCAGGCTTAAAAAATAATAGGGGAAAAGGCAACCCCATCCTCACGATCATGCATTTCAAAGGTCTACACACAACACAACAAACCTTTGGACTGTATATTTTAGTCAACTGAATCTACTTTAGATATGAACTCTGGCATGGAGCCTAGTGTTTGAATAGAACTGGACCTCAGTGTGCTTGACCCGTGGAGGTGACCCACAGCCCAGCTCTGAAACTGATACAAACACTGTGATAATGTCAGCGTGGCTGCATAGCAACACAAACTGGGGCTTAAATGAGCTCTTCCACGACACACTAACAGCAACAGAGGTGTTTTCCATTCAGGCGCCTAAAATTACCTCCAGCATGCTGCTAGACTGTGTAGACGTGAATCACCGGGTCTAATCAGGTCTCACTTTTTATAGGTTATGCAGCCGTTTCTATATCTGTAAATGTGGGGCCTCTAGAGCAGCAACACTGCTAAGATTATCTTCAGACAGAAAGCCAGTATCTGTACACTTGAGCGCTCAGGATATCCCCTGTATGTTCCAATCAGCTAAGGTCAACATTGTATAAACACCAGCATCAGACTGGCATTGCTGTGTGGTGACATACGGTCTGCCTACCTGCAGAGGTATGCATCGCGCTCCTGCTTATTTCACAATGCCTGCCGCTGTAGGCATCGGTGCATTCACACTTGTACTTTCCTATGTAGTGAAAACACGTCCCACCATTCAGACAGGGGCTGGAGGCACAGGGGTCCGGCTTCCCTGGAAGAAAACATCCACATAATAAAACAGGGCTTGAAGTCTTTTTTTATGGTAACATGAATTTATCCCATTAATCCCTCTGACACGTGAACCCACATGCTAAGGATGATGTAGTGAGAGCAAACAGCCTATAAGTCTGTAGGCAAGACTGAGAGTCATAGCAAAGGTTTGGATTTTGAAGGGTTTGTCAGCTTATTCCTGCTGAAGTTTACACCAAGGGGAAAATGACCCTAAGGCCACCTGGAAATATCCTCATACCCTCAGTGGACAGTCCACCACTCACTACCATTAAAATGAAATTCAAAAATTTTAGTTACTTTAACTTTAGCTTATTAAAAATTAGTTTGTAAACCATCGAAGAATATTATCTGGATGGTTACTGCAAGTTGCCATCGACGTTATCATTACAGAGAACTAAACTAAACTAAAAAGCAATGATAAACAAACATTTTAGTTACCTGAATAAAAAACTGAAATGAGAGTTTGGGGGGGAAAAAGAATGCTAACAAAAATAAAAGCTACAGGCAGTGATGATCAGACCCTGAGTGGTTCACACACAGTTGGACCTTAATTAGCTATTGCACAAATAAGTTAAATTTCACTTCCTGTGCCCGCTTTGGGGCTTTAGCAAACACCCAGCAATTGTACATTTCATTTGGAGGACACACAATTCAAATGCATATCAAATGAAGTCTGTCACAAAATTAAATTAGAGGAAAAACCCCAACAATCATATGATCAACTATGAAAGCACTCCCTGCCGTGTATTCCTACACCTGCTTTCACATCACTTTTAGAGTTATAGTTTGAAAATTACAGTGGAATGTTGGCACTCACCCACTTCGCAGTGTTTTCCTGTGAATCTGTAAGGACACACACATCGGTAACTGTCAGCCTCTTCCTTACAGGAGCCTCCGTTGCGGCAGGGCCCAGAAGCACAGGTATTGAGTCTAACTGGAAGGAGACACGGAAAAGGGAATCCTTGAAGCAGAGACCAATCCAGCTTTTAATCACACAAAATAAACCTGTTCCAGAACATTGCAATTCAAATCATAATTCAGGAAAATAGCTCATAACTCAGCCATAAGCACAAATTATCTTAAGCCTTTCAGCACTGCAATATTTCAAGCAGTATTACGAGTAATGGCATGTTTCCTGGTGCTTTAAAGCTGCATTTGGGTTTGAGCCCGCAGTAATAGCACACAAACCTAAAGGATGTTTTCGTCACGGTGCTTCACGAATTCACACACAAGCATTCTTTTTTTGAAAAAACAGATGATACTACCTTTCTCACAGTTCTTCCCCCAGTATCCGTACTTGCACTCGCAGGTGTAGCCTCCGTCGACCTCGTAGCAGTAGCCGCCATTCAGACAGGGAGAGGAGTCGCAGACCGATTCGGGCTGTACTGAAAAACACACACCGAGACTTGACTGTGTTCCACTGCGCTGGGAAAACTTTATTCAAGCACATGAGCTCGGTCCAGATTTAAAAAGAAACTGAGATTATTTGTCATTTTATGGCTGGATCAATTATAAAATCTCATAAGTGTCTCCAATAACAGCATCAATTATCTATAAATTTCTCCCTACGTTGTAAATACAACCGCTCTTTTTAAAGTGAATAAAAAATGTGTTTTGTTGCAATAGCAACCAGCTGCTTGCACACTAATACTGCTGTTGGGTTGGTGCCTGAGGCTCTTACCATATGGGTAAAAGTCTTTGTGGTCCAGCTCCACTCTCGTCTGGCATGTGCACAGGTACGCTCCTCCGTACTCTAAACATGGATTTCCGTCAGGACACGATCTGCCGTTACTGCATGGCATCTGGGTTACTTCTAAGGGAGAGAGGGGTTAAAAAGTGTTTAAAAAATGACCTCTGCTTCATTTCCATGAGACCCAAGAACCAAGAGAACCAAGAACAAGACAAGGGAGTCCCCAGAAAATCAAAACATTTGATCATACATAAAAGAAACATAAAAACACCATGTTTTGAATAAAACTGACATACTGATTAGGGCGAAGGGCCACACATTAAAAAACTGAATTGGTGCTGACTTACAGGACGATAAACTTCATAATTTGAAAGTTGTACTATATTAATTAGAAGAGACAATCTGCATCTAGATGCCAATGGACACTGTTCTGCTAATCTAAATCAAGATTTTGTCTTCAGATTGTGACACTAGCTGTGGGTAAAAACACACAAATATAACAGAAATTAAATGTGTTTTTCAGCCTTTAAAATTTCACATGGATATCTCCCGTGCAGGTTAAGAGGGATCATAACATTCAACCCAACTGTATGTGCAACATTTGCATAAAAATGTGCTGTAGAAGAAGAAAGCAGAATAATAAACTGCACTTCAGTAAAGTTGAAAGCTTCCACCACTCGTCCTTTACATGCTCTCATCTTTTGCCACTGGGCATTTTAAGATTAACTGCTCTAGTTTGGAGAAACCATGGGGGGTCCTATCTGGATATACCCTGTTTCTGTGATCTTTTAGTAATTGAAGCTCTTTTATAACACCTGATAGGATTAAACATATCATACCCACCGAACTGACAGTAGAGTCCCGTGTAGCCCGAAGGGCACTCACAGGTCCCATTGACGTCCACACAGACGCCACCATTCTGGCAGAGACACTCATCTGCAGACACACAGAGAAAACGAGAGGAGCTCAAAGCTGGAAAGTTTGCTCCAGCTGCTTAAAAGCATGTACTTAAAAGAAGTTTTCAGTGTTGGCCCAAGTGTAAACATAGACAGAAGGTACAAATGGTCAACATGTGCACCATATGCCGAGTGTCTTTCATCTGCTATACTGTAAACTAAGTATTGATTCGCTGTCATTTCTCTTTCCCTAATCTTTTCCAACAAAGCTCACAGGAGCAGAAGATTAGCAGTCAGTGCGCTGCACATCCGCTCTGTACAAATTGTAAGAATGTTTGTGTTTTCCTCTCCTTCCTAATTGCAGCAGTGGATCAAAGCACACAGCCGTATCGCAGCTAAACGGCTCCACTTTGAAGTCCCGGGAGCTCGGTGGAGGGTATTATTTTTCTGATGATATGGAGCATATTTTGTGACCAAAACGTATGGCCCCGAGGGCAATTAATGGATTGTTAATTTTGCGAGAGCCACTTTCATTGGCCACCTGCGCGGCCCAGGCGCTTTGATCTGAGGAGCCTGATTAGGCACTTCTGCGTCCCACTACTTTCTCTTCCTTAGAGGATCATGCTCGTTTTTCCGCTGTGCCTTCCAAGTGAGCCAGGCAGGAAAGTATTTGGGAGATTTAAGAGAGCCTATATAAGCACTGATAGTTATTTCAGCTCAAGGGTGAGAAGTAGCGTGCATTTGCAATAGCTCAAATGCTGTTAAAGAGCCTTTCAGTGGGTGAAATAAAGCCTCACAACAACTGCTATCAGTCGGTGTCAGCAGCCTCTCCTGGGAGCTTGAATTAGCTTCGCTGCTGTTCTTCTTCCCTAAAACAAAATGACTTAATATGCATTTATAAAGGAAGCATTAGGCGGGGTTTTACATATTTTGTGATTAAGCTAGTTATGCAAGCAGCAGCTGTGCCTGAAGCAACAGGAGTGGTGCAACTTGCAGGGAAGCAAGTAGCGGTGTGGAAGGATATTTCAGCAGCTCTTTGTGCAGAAATGGCCTGAATACCATAGAGCAGCTTTGACTCATAAAGACACCGTTTTAAGTCTAGACAAAGCACTTCCTCTTGTTGGTAAACTAATAAAATGTGCTATAAAACAATTATTCACAACATCAAGCGACTGGTTCCTGTAATAAACAGGGCGAGGCTGTGTCAGTTTTGATAATTACAATAATCCATCATCACAGCAGCCTCTTCCAGGGCAGAGATCCAAATTCCTGCGGGATAGCACAGCTCCTCTTCAAATACCCCAGTCTGCCTCTCTACCTGCCCAGCTGCCTGCAGTGAGCGTCAGCCGGGCCAGCTGCACAATACCTTCACACTTGTCACCGTAGAAGCCTGGAGCACATGTGCAGTTGTAGATTCCCGAGCTGAAGTATTCGCAGATCTGGTTCTTCTTGCAGTCCTGCTCTTCACACGAGGCTGGAGATGAGAAAACGTGACACACTGTGATGTGAATAATATGAGAAAACGTTCTGGTAAAGCTTTAGCTGGAGCTGCGCTTGCTTTTACCTGTCTGGTTTTCTGCCTCGGTGGGGTTGACCTGAAGTTGTAGCAGCTCTGAAAGGGGGTGACAGGAATGCCCTTTAAAAGGTGGTTCATTCAAGCAGATATAATTCCTCACCTACTGCTTACCTCACTCTGAAATGAACGTATAGGACAACTCCAGTATGCTTAGCATGAATGAAATGTCATAACAGCCAGAACAAGTACACAAGTATGTAATGTTTCATTTAACTGTAGTTTAGTCGCCGTTAACCTTTACACCCTTGGATAAAACACTAAAATAATAATAATAAAATAATGCTGATTTTTCCTGCATTTTGGAATTGTCTTTAAGAAAATTTTGCAACGGGATCACACATTTAAAACCACCATATTCAAGTGGCAAATATCTTAAAACCTGAGATGAACAGATGCTGATCAGCTGCATGTGCAACGCAGTGCCACGGCAAAACATGCGATGGACACGCGGGTCCACTGTGTCTAATTTCACTCTTTGCCTCTCCAAAGTGTGAAAAGATTCAGGAAGTTGCAGGAAGCTGCCAGCAGAGGGAGATATTTTATTTCAAGCCAACATGATATTAAAATATGTAAAATATGTCTGTGTGTAGGTTCGCAGTCATCCAGGTCATAGTAATCCAAGGATGTTGGAAAGAAAAGCGACTGGACACCTTTAAGTTTCTTGAAGATGTTGCACCTGTTGTCCGAGAAGCTTCATCTAGTAGTAAAGTGTTTAAACAGACATTATTAACACTTTTACATGAAAATACATATTAGCCACCTAGCTTTATCATTTCTGGCGATTAAGGACCAAGGAACTTTTTTGCTTACAATTGACTTCTTGGCTTTAAATATATTATCTCCTCATGCAGTAATGCAACTTCTATTACACGCTTGCAGTGATATCGGATTGGCCTGTGTCAGGACATCTGATGCTGCTAAACTGTCCAGATGCCAAAAAAGTTTTTGTATCAGGCTGTAAACGTGTTTATATTTGCTTTAAATTTGGACATTTTAACATGGCAATCTACAGGGACTGACTCATTTTATAGCCTCTAGTGGCCATTAGAGGAACTGCACGTTTTTTGGCACAGATTTACTTTTCATGATGTTGCTGCTTGAGGATGTGGGAGTGAGGAGGATGGATGGACAAACAAATACAGCGGTATCCTCGTCACAGGGAAATTAACCTTCACACTCCGATATATAACTCTGACTCACTTTTCTCCATCTTACTTTCAGAACTGATTAGGGATGTTTTATCAGACTTTCATGTATCCTTTTTGAACACAGCTGTCAGCAAACAAGCTGCCTTCTCAGTACTTAGGGTCACAAGTGATATTTCGGGATGTCAAAATCCATGACCAGAATCTCAATTACAAACAAACAGCTGAGCTCTTTAAACAGACCCAAACACTACAGTTTCTCACAGCTGAGCTTTAAAAAAACATAACCCTGTCTGTAATTTAAGGCTATATTTACTCTTGTCAAGATTTATGTCTATTAAGGCACATTTGTTTGACTTCATCAAATAAACTGTGTGATAAAGTACGATGAAAATATTTGCTGTGGCAATAGAATGAAATTCCTAATGGAAGACTGGATAACCAGCTTAGTTACAAACACTCCAAAAGACCTAAAAATGTTCCCCCTTTGTGCTTGACCCACTTGGAAAAATCCCACAGAACAGAAAGCCTAACAGGAAGGTTATGTAAATGGTTTCCATCAAGAATTTCTTCTCTGAACATGCAGTTCTGCTCACCTGTCTCACAGAGCGTCCCAGTGAAGGCAGCGGGGCACGTGCAGGTGAAGTTGTTCACCCGGTCAATGCACTCCCCTCCATTCAGACAGGGCTGCGACTCACATTCGTTTATGTCTGCAGGATTAACAATAGCCACTTAATCAGAGACTAGAGCTTTATCTGCTGTTGATTCATTAAGCCTTATTAATCCTCACAGGGAAAAGCGAGACATTATTGAGTAAGATGCTCTGCTGGATTAGGAGCACTCAGCTTCCCTCCTGAAAGCGTACAGTTTCACCAACCAGGTGTGTGGGATTAACAATAATCTGGTCTCATGTACAAACAAGAACTCATGAGCTGTGCTGAGCTCGATAATTGAATCCACCATTAGATTCAAGTTTCACCAACAATATATATTTTTTTGGGATGCCGACGTGACTTCAGTGAACTTTCCTGACCGGGTCTCAATGATACAGCGTGTGACCCCCCCCCCTACCCAAAAATCCATTCTACCGTAACCCATTTGTCTAGGTAGACTGGGAAGCTCTTTGGAAAGAAGCATCTGCCAAAAGACTGAGTTTGATGTAGAAAGCAGCAGAAAATTTTTCCTCTGGAGAACGATGCCCACTTTCCCCCCACTCACCTGTCTCACACAGGACACCAGTGTAACCCGGCTCACAAACACAGGTGAAAGCGCCAGCGCTTCGTACACACGTTGCGTTGTTGAGGCACGGCCTGTCTTTGCACTCGTCAATGTCTGCAACACACACACGCGTGCACACAGACACACGTAGAGAAACAGAGAGACGCGCTCATGGAATATTTACTCAGCTGATTAATATATCCGCCACACTGTTCCCCTCACTCTCCAAGTATGTGCTGCTGGCTGCGAAAGGTATTAAAAGAGGTCTGATACATCTCCACAGGCTGGACTGTGGGAAGAAGCACAGAAGCTCCAGAGAGGCTGGACTGAGATATACTAAAAAAACAAAAACCCTCAACCTTTCCTGTGGTAAAAATGCTAAACTGGAGCAATTACAATGCTTCCCTATAGCTTTAATCAACAGTTCACACAAAGTTTTAGCTCCATTTAGCTTTTCTGATTTGTAGCAAATAAACAAACCACAGACTTTACACAAAATGTTTTCTGTGATAGCATGACATATAAAATATGCCTCAGACAAAGAAATGATTTAAATTAACTGTATGTCTTCCAGGTCAATAGGTGAAATTTTAAAGAAAATATATATTTCCATTTCAGTTAAAAGCACATATTTTAAGTTGAAAATATGAATAGATACTACTTTATGGTAATGGGTCAGCTTTACCTGTTTCACAAAGAATCCCAGTGTAACGAGGTGGACACTGACACATGAAACTATTAATCTGGTCTTTACAGGTCCCTCCATTCTGGCAAGGCTGTGAGGAACACTCATTGACATCTACAATGACAGGAAGACAAAACACAGAGCAGATAGCATGACATTTTTAATTAGAAAGAATCCTCTCGTTAGGGTCAGGTAATGAAAAGAAACTTATCCAGGTATTAAGGAAAACACCCAGGTGTCCCTTCGGCGAGGCAGGGGAAATCTGCTGACATTAATTTTCCTCATCTCAGGTAGTCAGGAAGTCATTCACAGTGTGCAGAGCAACAGAACAGGAAGCAGTGTGAACCATAACTCACCGATTTGGCATCTTCGACCGGTGAAGCCGGCCAAGCAGGAGCAAGTAAAGGAGGGGTTGCCTTTAATACAGTCATCGATGCACTGGCCTCCGTTCAGGCATGGGCGGAGGTGTGGGCACACTGATGCTGCAGAAGGATGTGGATGAAACTGTTTAGTTAATCTTTTGTAAGTTTAGTATTAAAACCTGGCTATATTAGAAAATGATTTTAACCCAAGCGGAATCACAATACGACGATGAGCCTGGTGTAATGCTTCATTAAATATGCTAAATCTACCTTAGATTAAATTAAATAATGGCAGGATTTGTTTTAGATCGGGTTTTTAGATCTGGGCAGTTTAATATGTAAAGACCCATTATGCTTTTCCTTGTATTTTATCATACATTATTATATATGTGTACTTTACCGGTCTCTTGTCATATTAAACATAAACAACAGTTTTAAATAAAGAGGTTAGAGTATCACAGTCACAGTAATCAGCTCAGGCTTCAGACTCCTCTGAACACTCAGTTTTTTTAAGTCTTGGATCTGTGTGATGTCACGTATTGTTCAAGAGTTTGGTTTCTGAGATGTAACCAAAAATAAAATTTAAAAAAAGCTGAAAGGAAGAGTTGTAAGAGCCAAACATTATGTAAAAATAGCTTTGTTTTAGGCAGTAGCTTAGATGAGGGAAAAGGTAAACAAAATAAAAAAACAAAACAAAACATTATTTTGACCTGTAAATCATGCAAAGCCATTCTGCATAAAAGTTCTGCATAACAATAAGAAGGTGGAAATGATCACTGTGTCAGTTTATTATACCTAATTCTCTGCTTTACCACGTGCCCTTTGGTTGAGGTTGAAGTTGTTGGCTGGTGTCAGGCACCAGTGCTATTACTTATCCAGGTCTTGCTCTAAGTTTACGCTGTGTTAGGCAAAATAATCTAACATCTACATTTACCACAATCTAGTCTCTTTTATTTAAAAATAAAAGAAGCTAAATGGTTTGTTTTAGACTAAGAAACTGAACTAAAGGTCTGCACCAAATAAGACAAATAAGGATTATTTTGAACTGCAAATCTGCTCTAGCAGAACCCAAGAAAATTCAAATGGAGCTAAAAAAAGAACACAGTAGTTTTCTTTAAGACAACAAAGTGGATTTGAAGAACTAATCCCTGAAGACCAGCACTTACAAGAGTTATTGCAGCTTCCCACTTCAACATTTGCGTCATCTATGCGGAAGACCCATCTGCCTGGAAAGCCCACATTGGTGGTTCCCTCAACATTTACGACATCAGCTGTGCGAGAGCCAGGGATGTTGAAATAGCGCTTGCCATCACCAGCGTTAAAACCTGCCTGGGAAGAGGCAGACATATTTACAAAAAAAAAGAAAAAAAAAGAAGCTGAATTACACTTTAGATTGATGGCGTAGGAGAGCACATCACACCGGAGGTACAACATCTGCAGATATGTGCAAACATGTGACCTTACCTGTGCTGCAATCCCTCCTAGCCCAACGAGGTTTCCTCCACTGCTAGCATGCATGCCTGTGGTCCAAGTGATGTTATTGTATTGGAATATAGTGAAGGAAAGCTCTCCGTCTGTAATGAGCACCACTTGGAAAGTATTTACCTGCAGAGAAGAGAAACAGGCTCAGATAAATGGCTTCCTGAATTCTAGGAAATTCTGTAAGAATCAGAATCCTCCAGGTGATGATTTACTTGGGTCATTCATATAAAACTACTTTGTAAGACTCAGGAAACCATACTATATGCCTGGTTAAGAGTCACTTATCTAGACCCTAAAGGCACTTTAAAGAGGGCTAGTTCTGTTTTTCCTTATACTCTGCCATGTATCTCCTGTTCCAGTGTTGGATGATCATATTAAACATGGTCAAGGTTTCAAAAATGAGGTCAGTGTATGCAAAAGCAATTGCTGTGAACCAAAAGCTCAGACTTCAGACTGCTCTAAACACTCAGCTCATAGACTGTAGATAAAAGATGAAACAAAGAGCAGAAGTGCCTTCAATCTACATTCTTGCTAATGACCAGGAGGAGGTGGTTCATCTCTATACAAGCTTTCAGCAAATTGTTTTTCTACTTTTGGATTTTTAAATTGTAACCACAGAAGCCACACCCACCTGCAGTTTAAACTTTCAGTTTTTTAAGGGGGAGCCAATCAAAACTTTTTCTGGCACAAACCATTCCAGAAAGCAAAATTAATTTACGCTAACTGTATTATCAGAAACAGGTGCATGTATTTGCCAACATCATTTGAATGCAGATTTAAAATAAATAAATAAATAGAATTGGAAATGATCATGATAGGTCCTCATTGTACTGTGTCTACATGGTAGCAGGACATTAAATTCATACTGGTGTTTGAGAGTTTCCTCCAAAGAAAGTGACTTGATGCCATGTGGAGATGTGGACCCATGTTGCATTGAAGTTGGGGAAGTCTGAAAAGTACGTCCTGACATCACCCGAGGCCTTCCTGAGGATGATAGGATCCTGGCTCTCTCTGTAGAAGACTGTCCCTGCTTGACGGTTATCCACATCAGCCCAGAACGGCGCCACGACCCTTCTGTCCCCAGCTATCGGAAAGGCTACGGGCGTGAACTGCGACACCTCTCTCAGGAAGGACACAAGGCCATTGTTGTTAACCTGAGAAGGAGAAACAGCTGTGTTAACAGCTGAGTTAAATCAATAATAAACTGATAGCGTTATATTTCAGATTTAACCACTGTGACTTCTTTAGAGGAACTGGTGGGGTTAGAGTGCTGAGGAAGAGCTGGACGGAGCGTTTCTGACCTCACAGAATAAACAGCAGCATGGGGCGGTGAAATTTCCCATAACGGATGTTTGCGCTTTCGTGTAGCGAACAGACACTACTTTTATTCCAAATAACGATGGCAGCTGAAAAAACCTGGTTTCTGCTGATCACACACCTGCAAAGTCATCACAGCGGGAAGAACTTCACAGTCTGTAAATCCACACATCTGCCAGGAGCAAAATAACTGGGAGAAATGCACATGCATGTTCTATTGCATGGCAGAATATAAGCTTTTTAAAAAATGCAAAGAGATAAATTAATCACTTAATTCACTGATTCGGCAGTCATCAGAGGAACTTCGTTCTGCTAAATTATCCATTATTATCCATATCCAAAAGATCCATTATTTTGTTTTGTATGACAGTTTGCTGGGCGCTCAGCTCAAAGTTCATTCACTGCAACACAGTGCTAACCCAACTCCAACTTTAACCCTGGAACCAAGAATGAGACAAGCCACTGAAATTAGTTCCCAGAAATTCAGATGGACATGTTTTTATAAAATCTGTTGTTACAAATTATTTTACTTAAGCGCAAAGTTTGGATGAGCAATTTGCATGAAAGCTGCAAACTGCCCATTCTGCATGGTCACTTTTTTGAAGGTATACAATCACATACACATTCAGCTTTCCTCTGAGCTGTCCTCTTTTCAATTAAGCGGCATGACTGCCATTATGTCTATAAATTGTAGCCATAGAAATACCTGGGATAAAACCTAGGATAGTCTCCCCCTGAATGGACATGGAATAAGAAAGTAGAAAAATTAAGGATAATTTAGGAAGGAGTCTACTTGTGCTGATACTTTTAGACTTTGTGCATTAAAAGAGTGGGTCTGAAACCCAACTATTCATTAGATTACATAATGCAAATGGGTCACAGTGTTCATAAGCTGGGGTTCAGAAAAGATAACTGCACCCACACAAAATGAAACTAGTGCTTTCCAGCAGCAACTGTTGTGGGGATCAGCCAACATAAGAGCACATAATTTTATATGTGATATAACATATTAATTGTTGTAAAAACAATTTTAATTAAATCACTGTTCCCGGTATAATTAACTGAACTAATAAACTAGTAAATCCAGTCCCTGAACTTTCAGTCTTACAACCCTTGTCTATATGTAGGATCATGGTTCTCAAACTGAGGTTTTGGGGCGTTAGGGGTCCACAAAATAATTATCTATGAGTCCATATTTTTGCTGAGCACTGTAGCCCTTAAAGCATCTTATTTTATCTGGATTCATGCTTGCTAGCTAGCTGGTGAGCATGCACAAACATTCGAGTCAGTCTTCATGATCAAGTGATGCCAAGCCCGAACCAGTGGAACCAGTGGAATTATGAGAGCATCCTTGTAAATGTTCCCTGGCTTAGAAAGTATAAAAACCACTGATGTAAGGCTATTTGGCCAGTGGTAGGGGTGAAGGGACGGTCTGGGCAGAGTGCAGGAAAAACTTTTTCAAATCCCGATGTTGACAGGTATGATTAAACCTGAGTGGAGAGGAAAGTTCTGCGGGATGAAGGGTTGAATCCGTGTGAAAGGCTTTCATTCATGCATTATTTCTGTGCATCCACAGCATGAGATTCTGCCCTTCATAGCACCAACCCTGTTTCCGCTAAACTCTGGCGTGAACTTTGCCTCTCTTTTTACATTCAGGCCAAGCGGCATGTGACAGTGACAAAGCAACGTCAGATGGCTCAGCTCTGCTCCACGCATGTATGAAAACCATAATTTGAAGGACTTTGCTGTAAAAACAGCAGAGGAAGTTTTGTTTGGCACAGCACGGGGGCTCAGTTAATTGCCCGACCACAGCCTTCCCCTCTGCACCAGGGTGATGTGGTGAGAATGTGGCCAATGTGTGGGGGGGGGGAGACATTGGAGCGAGTGCAGGGGAAGGGCCCGGAGGTCAGCCAGAGCGCCATCCGATACCGGGAGAAAAACAAGAGAGAGGGCACAGCATTGGAGGAATTGAAGGACGCACATGAATTACAAACCTTGCACACCCACATGCCCACTAATGAGAGACCTGTGGTGGCAGCGGTCTGGAAGTGAACCATCTTACAGCAGAATTAGTGTAGGAAGTCATGAACACTAAATAGAGTTTATATTCTAATACTGGAATATGTTTAATCACCTAATCGAATCTCTTGTAGCATCTGGAACGGCTTAAAGAAGTATATTTATACTTCTTTTGTTTTTTTTTAATGCTACTTTAATATGAAAATGACCTCAGAGAAATTAAATGAACTTGGGACTCTTTTGCTTTACATCATATTGCATTATTTTCTTGTGCTCGTGTTTTCTAACTAGATCGTAGCAATCCAGAGAAGGATGTTCCTGCATCACACTTGTGGGAGAGGGAATGGGTTCAAAGCCAGTGCCATGTGTTGCACTGTAATGTGACCAAGGTCAGAGTCAGACCAAAGAGAGGTGCAATCAGTCAACCTTGTAAGAAGCATCTCTCGCCCCATATTTCTTTCTCTCACACTCAACGGTGCCACTTCTTTCTGCTTCTTTCTAACACTCTTGTTATTTTTTGGGAATTCTTTGCCGGATACATCCAGGATTTTGCTTGGGTGGTTTTCTTTAGAGCTGAGCAATTTATGTAGTAAAATAAACTTTCATCTAGCTTAAGTCAAGCCAAAGCAAACCTCTAATGAAAAAGGTGCCCATGGATCGGCTCAGGAAAACATTAGTTTTCCTTGTCAGAAACGGAGGTTTCACAGCTACAACCCTGTCCAATTATTTGACGAGACCAGAGGAAGTGACTGCAGTCTACAGTCTGTGCACTTGGCCTATAACTCCTTAGCCCCGGCTCACCTTATGCTACAAAGAGTTTCGAGCGAGGCAATAAATCCTGTCGGCAACTGCAAGGAAGTACTGAAATGCTTTCACAGAACGAGTGAAGTGGAGGGTTGGTGTAACATATATGTAAAGGCACTCAAATAAAGTCTTAATTTGTCAGCCATACAGTTAAAAGTGCAAGAGCTTAAAATTACTTCTATCAAGGACCTCATTTGTCATCTACAGGTTAAATCAAGCAGCAGCTTCATGGGTTGAAAAATGAATTGCAATTCCACGAATGACCACTTGAGGCTCACTCCAAAAGTGACCCAGTCCACATAGACTTCCATGCTAAAATGTCTAATTATGTAGCACAAGCATAAGTGTTTACATCTTGGCAAACATAAGAATTTTGCCCTCTTCAAAACAACTCTACACTGGGCTTTTTTTAATACTAGATACTGGCCAACAGAACCTAACATGGTGGCAACCAAAACACTAGCATTAATGTTTCAAAATGCAGCAGCTGACATCACACTTAGTGAAATATCACACCTTCAGTTGTTTTTTCTTCACATTATGCTACAAACAAAACCAAACAGAATATCAGCACTGCTAAATATTCTTCTAAAAAATGAATTACTGATTATTGAGTAAGACCATACACAGTATACGAGATGGATGTAACTTTAGAACTGCATTCTTTTTAATGGCCTCCAGGTGGTGACACCTGTGGCTGTAAAAAGATTCCAGTCCTCTAGAAGTCTATGGGATAATGGCCCTCAGCCCTGACCTCAATAAACACTTTCCTTTGAGTTTATGGCCTCATTCACTTATTTCGGATCCATCCAACCACCATTTTCTTCCACCTATCCAATTCAAGGTCGCTGAGGGCCTTTCCCAGATGTTGCTGGTCAAAAGTCACAAGTCTATAGCAGGAATTGAGACATGCTAAATGGAACATAAAGTCTATTTTGTAAATTTTGGCCATTCTGTGTCAGAAAGGAGGATAATCCAGAAACAGATTAAAACATTGTTACCCAATGAGTGCGCAGGTCAGAGCTAATAAACATTTTTCCCTATGAGTCATCATCAGTGCAATCCAAACAACCAACAACATCTCAATGTTACAAGATTTGTAGGTTTGACACTTTTATTCATGATGTGGTTTGTGTTTATAATGCTTTTATAGACAATTAAAAAAAATCATGTGATCAATATATACATGCATACAATTCTTTAGTGTACTGTAGCATTTTATTTGCAGATAACAACACATTACTTTTTGTAGTCTAAGGAGCTTGGAAAGAAAAAAGTGTCTGGACTTCTTTAAGTTGCTTGAAGACATTTCACCTCTCATCCAAGAAGCTTCTTCAGTTCTAAGGTCAAATGGTGGAGAGACCCAGATTTAAGCCCTATGGGAGTGTCCTTCCAAGGGGGGCAATGGACCCCTGACGATTCTCTACCTAATCACATGAGCCAAGGTGCGAAAATGGGTGTGGGTCATAATCAGCCATGGTTTCGGGTGAGCTCATTGTGAAACCTCGCCCAACCCTATCATGTGATTTCCTGAGTTCAGAAGGCCCAGGATGTGAGGGGGCGTTAAGGCGTCTGGGAAGGGATCTCAGAACTGGATTAGAGATGGCAGACAGTTGGTGTGTAAGCCACCGCCTCTGTTCACATTGGACATAGATGGCTTCTTTCACTCCTCTTCCAAACCATCTGTCATCAAAGGAGTGACCTTTGTCCTTTAGATAGAGATGGACCCTCGAGTCTTGTCCCATCAAGGTGGCTCTTCTATGTTGTGCCATGCGTTTATGAGGTGGCTGTTTGGTCTCTCCACTGTAGAGTTCTGGGCATCCCTCACTACACTGTACAGCATATACTACATTGTTAAGTTTGTGTTTGGGAGTTCTGTCTTTGGGATGAACCAGTTTTCGTCTGAGTTTTTGGCTGGGTCTTAAGTAAACTGGGATGTTGTGTTTGGAGCAAGACATTTGAACAAGACATCCCATCACATGTCCTCTATGTTTTCTTTGTGTTTTGCCCTCACCTTTTTTTGTGCATGTAGTGAATTAATTTTACATTGCTTTAATGAAATGTAAAAAAAAATTGTTTTTTTTTTGTATGCTAAGACTGGGCACTTGACACGTCTAAGAGTTGGAGTGTGTTGCTTTTATGTACTGCCAAAGATAAAGTCTACATTTCAGTCTTACATACAGAATTGTATTTAATCCTGAGTGCTGGGAAAACCCAGGCAATCACCACCACACACTTGACCTTTGTGTAATGCATGTGCAAGAGAACGCAGGCATCGCTCAGTCATCATAGATAAAAGTCCCGAATCTCAGAAAAAATCACTGTGGCCATAACTACGCAAATACGAGATGCTTGACTTCTTCCATCAACAAAACTAACAAAAGTTTCTCCTCATGAGCTGAGATTGATTAACATTGTAGGGACATTCCTACACACACCCATGCATTTCATTTATTTTTGGGTCATGCAAGACCTGTGAACAAATAAATACTCCTGCTTTGCTGACTTTAGCTGAAGTACTCCCATTGTAAGTATTAGTTTTAGAGAAATTTCCCCCAAACTGCTTCAAAGTGGCATCAGCCTCCTCTGCTAGCTCTCTGCAACAAAGCGAACAAGTGTATTCCCAAATGCCCAATTCTTTAAAAGAGCATCATTCACTTGAAGACTTTAAGTATGTGCAGAAAAATCACTTCCATTGGTGGATGAACTGCTTCTAATCTAACACACATCTTTCATCCTACACATGCATGTAAAATGCACCCATGCAGAGTACAAAGAATAAAAACTCCACGCACACATCTTTGGGCCATACATGGTGGTGAGTGACACCGAGTGAATGAAACTGCACAAAGTGTTGGAGCTCTTCAGAAGAACAGATGAGCACTAGCAGATGTGTAATCTGTAAAAATGCAGATATGCTGTGGAACGTTCTCAGTGGAAACCTTTAAATGTACTGAAATGTTGTTTACATGCATTTATATTTCTAGTGACAGTCAATTTAATCCACGGAAAGGCTTGGGACTTTTCCGCTGTCCATGAGAGTTTCTCTCTGCAGTAACTCCCTTTGATTATGCCCGTCTATTCTCACATCTGCTTTTAAACTTGTGTTCTTTCCTCTCTGACCTTGGATGTCCTCCTTCACGGTGTTTACGCTGGTCATCCGTAAGAGTAGTTAATCCATGAAACGCATTGTTTAGAAGCCCTCTAAGATGCTTTGCAGATACATCTGCATTCTGTTAAAGTGATCGGTCATTTCTTAGATAAAGCAGCTGGACAGTTCCAGGGGGAAGACCCCTGCCATGTTATCTCAGGCGTGGGAGCAAGGGAGGAGGGGAGGGAGGACCCGGAGGAGGAGAGAAACATGAGAAAACTCCCTGACACAGACTGTAACAGAGGGACAGCCTGGTTACGAGGCAGAAATGGGACTGGAGTGGGACCAAGTCAGTATCTTGGGTGACATAAAAAGTATCTGTAAACAAGTTCTGCATGGCTATGACGACCCTTAAATCTGCAGAAACCCCTGCAAACAAAAACGTCCCGGTTCAGAAAGACACTCCGAGGCATGTTTACTGCTCAGCAGAATCAGTTATGATAACGAAGCGTGACAGCACCCACAAACCATCTAAAACCAGTCTGATTCTGCAGCTTCCATGTAGCCCAGAGGCTTGGAACAAACTCCTGGGAGAAATTATTCATACAAATTTACCCCTTTAGTACTCGCTGAAATATTACCTGTTCAAAGCAGTTCTCTGGTGGCAGATATTGCCCTGTGGGCCGCCTGGTTTACAGCGCATGTTAAATGGATTCAGGTGAGGCTTTTAAAACAAGACTGACTGTAATTTCAAGTGGTTTCTATAATTTGCTTTTGCTTTCTCTGACCTCAGAATGAGATGCAAAGCGAGAGCCACGGGGTATCACATCGCTACCAACACAGCACATTTTTCAGATTTAGATTGTTATCTCTCTATCAGATGATAATTCAGTCTAAGATCAACAAGCCAAGCAAACAGCAGCATGTCTTATCTTGTCTCATTTGACTGCAGAGTATCAGTAATGTTAAAGGAGAAGTGCCAGCAGTTGTAAACATCGCGTCTCTGTCTTTACACTGCGTTTAGATGCAGGAGAGTTTTACATTTTTCCACATGAGGAGGCTGACCTCACCGCTCGTGGCGTAAACGCTCAGATTAGAAAAACAACCTCTGACCTTGCCCATTGTTGCCATGGTTCCTCAGCCTCCCTTGCCCAGTGTTTGAACAGGGAGGAAGGGGAGATATGAAGCGCAAACGCAGATGCCTCACCACAACAGGTGGTGTTGATTTAAGGGAGTTCTGCCTTTCCATGCGCTGGAACCGAACCCAATACATGACAAAGGCAGATCAAAGGCTGTTTCACTGTGCTGTGCGAAAATCCCTGTCAAACCGTTGGGCTTCCTCCCATGAGTGCTGTTTCTCTCTCTCTTTGCTGTGCATATTTTCCCTCCGCTCTCTTGCTCCTTCTGAAATGAGAACCACTCACAGATGCTGCGGCGACAGTAAGAACACAAACTGTCACTTCCTTTAACAGCTCTTTGCAGATTTATTATAACAGGAGTTACCACTGTTCTGCTAATAGTTTGCCTCTCGCTCTGCCTCTGTGCACTCGAGAGACCTCAGAGTGCAGAAAGGGGCAGATGTAAAGAGAAAGTCACAGAGGAGTATGATTACACCCGAGAGGGGAAAACGCGATATTCTACATGAACATATACAAATTCTCTGAGGGTACCGCAATGTAGTATTTGGCTGTGTGCCACATCTCAGCTCCCTGAGGCTCTTATACGATCCACAACATGTCAGATCCAATTGCCAGCTACCAAGTGCATGCACACTCATAACCAGTGACTTCTAAACACATTAACACACATGAGCAGAAACGCACTCCTCTGTACTCACATAGAGCCCTGTGTGCCTGTCTCCAAAGAAGGGGAATGCAACAGAGATCTCCAGGAGCCCGGAGCCGCCGTCATCCTGAGCAATGGTCGGGGAGTCCCCCTTGTCCCGGCCAAAGGGGTAGAAGTCCTCCAGGGGCACAGCGGGTTCCACGCCGGGCAGCGGGGTCAGGAAGAAGAGGGTGCAGAAGCAGGGCAGCAGGGCTTGCAGCACCAGCACCATGGCCTCAGCCACCTAGGGATGGAGCTGACAGCAGGCACAGTGGAGGGGAGGGAGGAGTGCGTACACCTGAGGCAACAAGAGCAGAGCAGAACAAGACAACACCGCACGTTCTCCCTCTGAATCCTCCTCTGACTGCTCTCTGGTTCTCCTCACTTGTCCTTCAGTGGTGAACTGGGCTTCTTGTGTGAGACAGGGGAATACTGCAGATTCCTTGCATTCTGCTTGCTGCTGGGCACTGCATGAGCTACACTCCGTCTCACTGAAATGAAACGAGGGAAAGGAATGAAAGAGGGGGAGCAACCTGATTCAGCTGAGATTTTTTTTTTAAACAATCCAGTGATTTGGTCCCTGATGGTCAGCTTAGAAATATCCTCAATAAAAGCTCTATTCTGCTTGCCAAAGGAGTTCTTTCAGCTTTGGCCCCACCTCCCCCACAGGGATTCACTACCTTGCATAATTAGCTCCTTCCAGCCAATGGCTAGAAAGAGGCCGGTAACTGGATAACCACTGGGCGGGTCTATGGTAATCAAAGGGCTGCTTTAAAGAAACTCTGACAGGATTTTCCCCTCTCAGTGAAACTCCTGCTATGTGACACAGTGAGAAGACATGTGTTTGAACTGTTGGGGAAATAAGTGTGAATATAAAGGCAAGAAAATGGAAAGGGGTTACTAGTGTTCAAGGTACTCAACGTCAGAATGAACACATGTTACTGAAATGGTTCAGGGCTGTGGATGATTACAGGAGAAGTGGCAGTGAACTTTAAAAGGATAATGAGGAGCGTGCGCCTATTTTTGACAGAAAGCAATGGCAACAGAGACAGAAGGTCATTCTCTCACAAAGAAAACACTAAATTCACAAATGCTGTAAGAGTGCAAAACTCGCACACGCCGTGAAAGAGCCAACACTATTGTGAAACCAAACTTTATAACTGTGCTTTAGTTTATTGAAAATAATCAAAACTTCTGCACCATTAATACTGATTAAGTCAAACACCACACATGATAACATTCATTTGTTTAGTCTTTTTGACATTCTAAGGAAAAACTATTTAAAACCTGCAAGTGACTCTTCTAAATATTTGGATCTGCACTCATATATATTCTTATTAGGATTCACATGATCAATATGACAAATGAGTTTGCTTAAAAGAAATCTAGGAAAAAGAAGAAAGTATGAACCGAGAAAACCTTAAAAAATGACACAGCATGAGCAGACTTAGAAACGCCAACTGCAGTGAGTCAGAGGAAATCCTTAAAACAATTTGGCACATCCAGTTCACTTATAAACAAAACGCTCTTTGTTTGTTGTTGTTGAGTTTTCCTTTGGATTAATGTAATCCTGTGTGCACATGTGCAGGGTGGGAGCAAATGCAGGAGTGTGTTTCTCTGCATGGAGATGTAGGTTGAAACATAATGCTGTTGGGAAGCAGCCAACGGAGGCAGAGGAGCACGCTCTCACTCTCGCTACACTCCGGGCTGAAGCATCTGATTGAAATATGCCTGTCGTCTTCTCGTCTCCTGATCGAGCTGCTCTTTGAGCGTCAGCACCTGCAAAAAAACATAAAATTAAAAAAAACAAACAAAAAACCCCCCCAACAACATCTGTTTTCACACAGAAAACATTCACAGATAGATTTAAAGTACCTGTTCTTCGAGGCCTCTGACCCTCTGTCGATGTGCCTTCTCCCTGCTCTCCAAAGCCTGCTCTGCCTGAAGCTGACTGTCTCTCAGACGCTCCGTCTCCATATCCAACTCCTGGTGGTGGCGGGCTGTCACCTCCAGGAGGCGGTGTGCGTGAGCATGCTCCAACTGGGAGACGTGGGCCTGGGGACAATTGAGATAACATGAGACTGAAAACACACAGAGAAAAGGTCAAAGTTGCGGTTTTTGTGTGCTTTTATTGTCTCCTGGTAGGGTTCTTCGATCTCAAATTGTTTTTATATATTTGGAAGGCAGCTGTCTTTAACATTTCATTTGGTGTGTCTTTAAGGGCTGCAGTCACATCCACTGACATTTTGGCTTCTTTATGGAAGACACAGCCTCTCTCTCTCGCTCTTTCTGTGCCACACCTGAGTGCCACAGCTGTACAACATCTGGATCCTGAACAGGATCCAGAAACCTCAAACTTAGAGTTTAACTTCTGAACTTTGAAATGGAAAAGTCTTCTTCTTTTAGTCGAGAAAAGCTTAACTGAGTTAGCCCAGTTGACTCTGTATGCATGTTCCGGTATATAATGTTATTTTGGTGAAATTTAGTCAAAAACCTCGGCTTTGTTAAACCTGCTTTCTGGAACAAGCTCTGGTCTTTGGGCAAAATTTGCTGGAATCCACTGCATTCAGTGGTGTTGATTCATAACAGGTAAAATGTTTTATCTACCCTTTATTAACTTAAGAAATAAAATAAAATGAATCTGTGCACTCCTTCTCATGAATAGGTCTCTTTGGATTGATCCGAAGGTGTTACGTCACTGTCATGATTATGCGATGACGTTGTAATTTTCCTTTTTTTTCTCAATGTCTTTATGATATTTTCTGCAAAACTGTTTGTTGGCACTGCTTGTCCCTCAATGTTTCAGCAATGAAAATGTTTTTGTTTAGTGCTCATGTTTCATAAAAGATGTTCGGTTATATCCAGGGGCGCCGTAAAGGGGTGGAAGGTTAGGACGATTCTAAGGGCCCAGGCTGAGGAAGGGCCCAGAAAACCAGATCGCTGATTTTTTCTTATTTCTTTTCTCTTTGTAATATGTATGTTAAATGTGCTAGGGCCCCTCCTACACATAGTTTATTTTGTCTATTTTGACTATATATTTAATAATATTTAACAAATAATGTACTATAATATTGTACTGTTTATGACACACCCCTCCCTTTCACAATGGTTTGTTCCACCTGTCTGTCTAAGCTACGGTCGCTACCATAGCGTCTCTTGCTATGATGCAGCTCAGACAGGGTTAAATTTTATCTGTGAAAAATGTAGAGGGCCCAGAAATGTTGGTTTCCATAGGGCCCAGAATTTCTGGTGGCACCCCTTATTATATCAGAGTCAATGGGAAAATGACCTTCGACTCCCTCACTCTGTGACCCTCGTAACTAACTTGACTAACTGATGAGTTTATGGACTCTAGTTTCAGGTCATAATAAGTAAAACATCAAGTCTATTTTGTAAATTATAGTCGTCATGAGAGCCAGAATAAAAAAAATTTCCTGGGTTTGTGTGGTTTAAAAGGCAGATCCAACCCTTGCTCATCGCATTCAGTTGACTTCAATAACTAATCAATCTTTCATACTGTCTCTAGCAGCGATGGAGTGCTCAGAAATGACTCAGAGTCAATTAAACTCAATGACTTGAAGTGATGACAGGTGAAATTATTTTTTCCATTTATTTTGTGTTTTTAACGTAATAATTGCAAACACTAGAACACTTTAGATTGTCTGTGATAGATGAAGGAAACGGGATGGTATGAAAAACAAACAGAGCCATTAAAAACTGTATTTCTATTAAAAATATAACCATAATTTCAGTCGCTGGAACAACTTGATTGTTTAAAGGTTATGTATAGATCCTATAGAACAGTTTGTACTGCCAGTGCAGTCTCTGCCCCGTCTTCTGCTGTAATCCTGGAGCTTCTCACCTGCAGAGTCTGCATCTCATCCTGTTTTCCAGCCAGCTGCTGCTCCAGGCTGCACACCCTCCGCTCCAGCTCCTCTCGTGCTCTGGCGACAGAGGCTGCCTCCTCCTCCTTCCTCAGCCTCTCCATCTCCACCTGACAACAGCACGAGGGTGACATAACGTGAACGACTTTACCATGATCGCTCTGCACCAGTGTGCCTTCCTGTAATCGGTGTAGCAGAAGCCGAGCGCAGAGCGTCTCGGTTCCCACAGTCCACCTCCGTATTTCCCTCAGTTTGGGATGACTTTCTACAGAAAACAGAAAGCTCAGGAAATAATAACACTGAACTACAGAATAATAAAAGCAGTGTTCATTATTTTTATGTGTCTTATATGTCTTCACTTGGTCCAGGAGTCTTCTGACCAACACTAAACATGGATTACTTCAGACCTGGCTGCTGTCATACAAAGGCTTCCAGCAGTTGTAGAATTTGCAGTCTTTAATTACATTTAAAGCCAATTGTGGTTTGGCTTCCTCGTATATTACAGATATTTTACCTCATATTCAGCAAAAATATCTTTTAGGTCCACTGACCAAAAGCAGAGTAATACTTTAGGGCCTAGGTTTTAAAAAAAAAAGTTAGGATCGTGGCTTTAATGCCTCGTTTTACCTTTTTGCTTTTTAGTAACTGGGAATCATTCTCAGTATTTGTCACTACTGATCTTATTTTTTTAACTTTTATGTTGATTTATGACATAAAAGAACAAAATAATGAATGATCCTCTTTCATGTGTATCTAAAACTACAGCGTCAGTGTTTTCCCTTGTGTTTGTTAAGGCTGGCAGCTTTATAACATCAGGGTTTGTGTGTCACGTATATATTAGTGCCACATTAAAGGGTTTGTCTTCACACAAATAAAACATTTTTAAAAAATCAGTGTACTCTAACAACTGACTTTAACCTTCGAGTGACCCCAGGCATATATTTACACCTGCTGCTGTGACATTTTTAATTGTAAAAATGTCTCCAACTATAAATCTGTTAATTTACTTTTCTTTCAACTTTTCATAGTTTTCACAGGAACCGGTCCACTGGTGTGGCGAGGATAATTGGGATTTTGTGTGAAATATATTTACGTTTATGTAAAGTTGTTTCCGTGCATCATGGCGAACATAACTATAGCAAGATTCAGAGATATTTAAAAGTGCATGTTTTTTTGTTCGTTTGACAACCAGAGCAACCAGAGCTCGCACAAACTCGCTGCTTATTTGGAAAACAGTTTGTTGCCCAGATACCCAAATACTATCTCCCTGGTACTAGTCGCTGTTTGGATAAACAGTTGGTAGCTTTCAGGGGTGGGTGTAGTTTCAGGCAATGTATCCCTTCTACACCCAACCAGTATGGCATTAAGGTCAGGTGGAAAAATGATGGATTTGGGTAAAATTACTAAATACCATAAATAATGACATTAGAATATTTAGGAACATCTCTCATAAATAAAGGAAACTACACAGGTATGACAAACACAGTCTTTGCAAAAAATACTTTTAATATTAGCTGCTAAATAAAGCTTGGGCCCTACAGAAATACAGCAATTAAAGAATATGGGTGGATTAACTGTTTTGAATTTTTGGTGATCCTTGTTTAAATAATAAAGTTTATTTGTGTAGCACTTACCAAATTGTATTAGTTTTTTAATGCTAATGAATACCTTTAAAGTCTTTGTGCTAAGCTAACTTGCTGCTTACAGGTTTAATTTTTACACACCGACACAACAGCTACACAGAACCTCGCCCACCTTTCTGAATTCTGGAAAGAAAGCTGATAGGTGTAATTAGTGTTTGAAAGCACTGTGCAGCAGGCCAGCCAGCTCACCTTCTCCAGCGCCTTTCTAAGTGCAGATTTGTCTTTACCAAAGCGTGTCACCACCTTGTCGACTTCAGCTCTCTCACTCTGGAGCTTTTGCAAGAAGCTCTGGAGATTGGTGAGCTTTTCTTGGAGTTCTTTCTTCTCTCTGTGCAGCTGCTGGGAGGTTTGAAGCTCAGCCTCCTGCTGTTGCTTCAGGCTCTGGGACACAGTTTATCAACCACACATCAAAACGGTGTCTTGACCTTTGTACCTGTATTTGCTTACATTTCTACTAGTGTGACTCACCTCCTTCAGTGTTCTGTTATGTTTCTCTAGCTCAGAAATGTTAATGTTTAAGTCCTCTTGGACTCTTTGAAGGTTCTGGTTCTGCTCTGTCAGCGTGTGGCTCAGCCTCTTACTGTCTGAAAGAGCGTCTCGTGTTTTATCCAGACGTTCCTATGAACACACGCACATCGATAAAAACACAATTCAATGGATCACTTTTTTCTTCACAAAAGGACCCTCCTCGTCCCAAACACCTCTGCAAACATCTTAGATGCCCAGTAAATTCACAGTTATGCCCTTTTTTTGTAAGGTATCCTTTCTTTTGACTGACCGCTGTGCCACCCCGGCATGAGGGCAAAAACGTTCTGTCGGTCCAGAGGTTCATACAAATAATCTTACTATATGATATAAAATAAAACATATTTTACATTTAGATATACACTCATTGACCACTTTTTTAGTTAGACCTATTCAACTATTTGGTAAATTAAACATCTATCAGCCAAACAATTCTAGCATTTAAGCATTCAGACATGGTCAAGATGACCTGCTGAAGTTCAAACTGAGCACCAGAGTGTGAAAGAATGATGATCTAAGTGAATCTGAATGTTGTTGGTGTTCGACAGGTGGTCTAAGTATTTCAGAAACTGATGAGCACCTGGGATTTTTCCACATAACCATGTCTAAGGTTTACAGAAAATGGTATGAAAAAGAGAAAAAATCCAGTGAGCTACAGTTCTCTTGGAGAAAATGCCTTGTTGATGCCAAAGGTCAGGGCAGAACGGCCAGACTGTTAATAAGAATGCAAAAGTAACTCAAATAAGCCCTCTTGGCACACTTTGGTCGCCTTACTAAACACATACATCTGCACCTTGCACTAAATCTAAATGAGTGGTTTTGAAAACCTTGTGCCCAAGTTACACCAAAAACAAGCCAAAAACTCAAGGCACAGATGTATTCATTTCTGTGCAAATTAGCCTCTAGATCATGTGTCATATCCATCAGTTTCTGTTTGGCTTTTGTGAAAGCCCATTCGTAAAATATTTTTGCAAGAATATTTCACTAGCTTACATCTTGCCTTCATCTCCGTATCAGACACAATCAGAGAGCCAACCAACAGTTTTGTTGCCTCTGGTTCAGATCCAGCTCTCCCTTGAAGTTTCTCTCAGAAGGGACATTTGGTTTCCAGGTGCTTCTTTCACTTGTGGCACCATGTTAGCAAATATTAGCAAATATTAGGACATTTACTCCGACAAATGGCTGTTGAAATCCCCTGTTTAGTTGAAGTCATTTTAACCAAAATGAGTCAATGCAGAGTACTGATACATTGTCAACAATTCATTTATTTTAGTGTAGTTGGACATTGCAAAAATAATATATGGTTGTCAAAAAAGGCCAATCGAATCAAAAGATCAACTTAATTTCACTTTTAAACAAATTTAACCCAATTTCAGTCTTGATTGCTACGGACCATTTAGAATTTTTTAGACCTCTAATCAACAAATAAAATGCTGGTTTGGATAGATGAAGCACCTAATTTACTGCTCAGATTTTGACGACTTTGAATGAAACCACAGCAGAGAGCGTAAATAAAAAATATGCCAGAGCTGATAAGGCTGGCTAAAACATGGGAGCTGTTCTCCTGCTGTATGGAGGGTTCAGGTGACAGACTGTACCTGCAGCAGCCTTCGGTCCTGCTCGCTGGCAGTCAGAGCCCTCTGCAGCTGTGTTATCTGCTCCTGCAGGGCTCCCGTGTTGCTCCTGCTTTCACTGAGGGTGTTTGACAGTTTGTGAATCTGCTCTCTCAGCTGGCTTTCATGCTGTTCAGCTCGAGCCAATGACGTGGCCAACCTCTCCTCACTAACAATCAGCGCTGCGCACCGGTCTTCACTCTCACCCAGCTTCCTCCTCATGTCCGTCAGCCTCTCCTGCAATGCGCCTGCCTCAGCATCCAGCTCTGCCACTCTCAGCTGGGCCCTCTGCAGCTCACCTTCGAGAGCACGTTGAGAAAGCTTCAAACTTCTCAACCTGCCTTCTGCTGCCTCCAGAGACTCCTTCAGTTTCTGCTGTTCTGAATTTGAACAAGTTTCTAACTCTTTAACAACCTCCAACTTGTCCTGTAGAGGGATAAGAACAGGACTTCCTCAACCTCAAAGAAGATGCTTTCAACATTTCTCTCAACATCTTTTTGCTTTTTATGTACCTGAAGTGCTCTGGATTTAGCCTCGGCGGCTTGCAGACTAGTCCTGAGCTGAGCTAGCTCCTCTTCAAGGCTTCTCTTCTCTCTCTCTGTGCGATGTGCTACTTCTTCCTGCAGGGAAAGCGAAGTGTGTGCCTGGTTCAATCGTTCTTCCACATCTCGTTTTCCTGAAAGAATATACGGATCTGTTATATATGTAAAACATATTGCTTGTTTAGGCAAATAACTACTGATAGTTTGTATATGAGTGAAGGGTTCACTGGGTTTTTACCCTCCTCTAATTGCTTCAGGGACTTATGTAGTTGTAGTAGTTGTGAGGATGACTGATCCTGAATGCCTTTGAGTTCAGTCACATGCTGAGTTAGACTGACAACCTGAGCCTTGGCTTGATCCTGAGGAAAGTGAAGGAATCATTTAAGTGAAAAAACAAAACATGACTATAATATTGAAGTTTGAATCATTGAACAGTTATTAAGACTTTTAGATACCCTGTCTCTTTGAGCATCTGTGAGTTCTTGCTGGAATTCCCGCAAGGCTGTATTCACTGATTCCAAGTCTAGCTCTTTGTCTTCACCATAAGACATGGAGATCAGAGATCCATCTGCCACACTCTCTCCTCCTGACCAGACACCACACTCATTGATTTAACGTGTCAGAGAGAAACGTGGCACCATGATGCCCTATTACAAGACCCAAAAATACCTTTTGAATAGAAGTGGCTTCTAAAAGGAGAAGGAGACCGTCTTCGAAGCCATGGATTGTTTGAAAGCCTCATATGGTTGATGCCAACAGTGCGGCGCAGAGCTGCATACACCCCCACAAGCTTGAGCTCCAGGTCACTACATTTGGCACCGCTCACTTCCAGCTGCTCCTCCAGGCTCTGGGCCTTGTTTTTAGCAACACCAACCTGCACGGAGAGTTCCTTGATCTGCGTCCTGGCATCTTCCAGTGCTGCCTCCAGCTGGACGGTGGTTTCTCTGTGCCTCTGGTCACTCTGCTGCTGAAAAGCTTCTTTTTGCTGCAGCAGTTCTCGGTTCTGATGCTCCGCTGACTCCAGCTCCATCACACGACGCTGTAAACCTGCAACCTATGCAAACATGAGGAAGAAAATCAGCAAAACTAAACATAGTCATGTGTTTATTATATAAAGCAGGAAATGTTTAGCAGTATTCATGTGATAAACCAATAACGAGCTGTAAAGTAAAGGCGTCTGGACTAAAGAAGTCCAGACGCCTTTACTTTACAGCTCCTTAGACTATGATGACCTGGATGACTAAGAACCTTTACAGAAATAAACCAATAACAGAATTAGTAGTCTATTACAATTTGAGGACACAGCTGGAGCTGATAAATTAATGGGTTATTAAATGCTCCTTAACCAAAAAGTTAAGGAGAACAAAATCTCAATGCAAAACATGCTAATCATTGTCTGAATGATGATCACATTATCTGTTTTTTAACATCTTTACATGTATTTGAGTTTTTAACTGTTTAACTGCAGCATTAATAATGTGATGCTAAACATAAATTGATCTACAAAAATAAAAAACTGTCAGTAAAAACATCATCTTTAATAACTGTAGTTCCACTTGGTGAAAGACGTGCCCCGAGGGATTTCTAGTGGCCCAAATGTAGCTGTATAAATAAAAACAACATGACTTCAGTAAGGAGTTCATCTGTTTCCCGGTGACAAGCTTGATGACTTCACCGATAAAGCTTCAGAAATGAGAAAGTAAGGAGTAACAACAATTGATTAATATACTGTGGGACCCTGACCCATCTTTATAACCCACTGCATGTCATTGAAATACAATCAAACTTTCCCCCAATAGCAAACGTTTAAGTTTTATACATCAGACTTTTCTCAAATGAAGGTGTCCCTTTGCACTTGTTTCTTGTTTCTAGAAAAACACAAAAGGACACCGGTCTCACAAGTAAATCATAACATGAAACCCATAATCCTGTCAATTCTTTCTGTTTCTTTTCCATGTGGAGTAAAAGGGGGAGTTTCAAAGATGCGTTCCACAACAAGTGACGGGATCCCAACAAGCAACATGTGGGTCAAAGTGTGTTTTGTTGGGACATATTTATTGCTGAGATGTATTTAGCATTGGGAATAATTTGAATTCAAAGATAAACATAATGCTGTTCTTAATTTAGGATCCAAACCCAGGACCATCTTGCTGTGAGACGATGGCCCTAACCACTGTAGCACTGTGCCGCACGTTCGGTTTTTCAAAGAAGTGAAGTACTGCTGTGTAGCTCCATCATATTCTTTTTGCAGACCTACTGTTATGTGTAAGTTGTAATAACAGAAGACCAACTGTTATTACAACAGCTGGCTAGTGTAGTGGCAAGACTACACACTTTCGGAGTGGGAGTCGCAAGTTCGATTCCCACCCCGTATCCAGTAAGGGTCCTGGCTAGACCCCCCATGCTAAAACCAAGCCCTGGAATGGCGCGGCTATGTCTGCAGCCTGTCCGCAGCTCGGACATAATCATTTCACTACATGTTGTACTCTGTATGATTGTGTATGTGACAAATAAAGGTTGTTTGTTTTGTTCGAAGTATTTACTGCTGTTTAAACTTTATCTTAGCAGCTGAACA
>VUQR01036172.1:44860-70252 GCA_015108515.1 Hemichromis elongatus
CCAAGCCCTGAAATGGCGCGGCTATGTCTGCAGCCTGTCCGCAGCTCGGACATAATCATTTCACTACATGTTGTACTCTGTATGATTGTGTATGTGACAAATAAAGGTTGTTTGTTTATTTAGGAAAAACTAAAACTTATTGTTGACATTGCTCCTATTTTACCTTCTATTTTAATGACTTTATTTTTGATTCTTTGTTTTCAGATTGGTTTTAGATAATGTGGAGGTGTTTTATCTTAAAAACGTTCTTCACTGGTCCGGCCTGTTTCAGGTCAAACTGGAGAATATATTGGCCATTACCTAAAGTGGTTTATTAAGCTTACAGACTGGTTTATATGTAGTTTGAAAAGGGAAACATCATCATTAGTCAGCGTTCTAATATATCATAATGATCATCAATTTATTCTGGCATGCAGGATACACACATCCACCCGATCTTCAGTTAGTGCTGGAAGGGGTCATGGGAATTTAGGGACCCTCAATGTGAATTTATGGGACTGAAGAGCTTGAAAAATGAATTTATAATTCAATAATTTGCTAAAATATTAAGAAACATTTGGATTTTTCAAACCCATCACTGCTGCAGTAGTGTGTTATAGTTCATGCTGACTGTCTCTGTGTGAGTGTGACATGTGAGGTATGTTAGCCAAGGCTGAATGTTTGCTCTAGCGTGTTGTTAACAGACTAACTCCCGGAGGCCTTCTACCTCGTTTAGCACCGCTTCCCTGCCAGCCTCACACTCCAGCACTCTCTGCTTGAGAGTGAAAGCCTCACGACGTGCCTCCTCCTCCTTCTGCTCCTCCTCACATACCCTGGCCTGCAGCTCTTGCAGTTCCTGTTTCTGCCGTATGTTCTCTCCTTCGAGGACCTTTACCTGTTCATGGTATCATAACACAAACTACTCAGATATAATTCTTAATTTTAAATAAATCAGATGGAAAACAGTGACCTCAGTCATCCTTTACCTGTCTGCGCAGCTCCTGCAGCTCTCTGCGCGCCTGCAGACGAGACTTTTCCAGCTCTCTCATGTCGCTCCGAAGAGTCGTTGCTTCTTGTTGCATTGAGCTCCTCTGCTCCTCTAAGACGGCCACTTTCTGCTCATTCTCCTCCACAGCTCGTCTCAAACTAGCCAAGATGTTGTTAACATTTACACAATAAAAAACATTAAAAAAACGATTACAGCAACGTGCCCTGCGTGGCAGCCATACCTGCTGTTATCACTCTCGGCTCGCTTGACGAGAGCTCTCAGCTCCTGGTTTGAGGCTTGGATGGCCTCTTTCTCTCGGGTCTCATCGCCCAAGAGCCTTCTCAGGTCCACAGCATCTTTGCGTAACTTGTCTCGCTCCTGTGCGCAACCCTGAAGCTCTCTGTGAGCCTCAATCAACTCCCTTTGCCCTTTAACACGTCCATCCTCTCCTTCCTGCAGCTGTTGACGGAGGCCCTCCAACTTCATGGGAAAGTTACAGAGAATTAAAGGCATGATGTATCAATAAAGAAAATTGGAGGGTCACAAACAAGAAAATGAAAAAAAGATTTTAGAAACACTGAGCTTTTTTCTTGAGTTCTTCCCACTACAGCCCAGAATTTATTCGGTAACAAAATCCTCCTGCATGCCGGCTTAGGATCGGATAATGCATCATAGCCTCACTGTTTGAAAGCTATTCCTCAACATCTCCTATTTTAAGCATTATCTGCACTATCTCAAAATACTCTCTGACCTATATCCTGTTTTATGGCAACATGTTGTGTGTTGTAGTAAAAGAAGAAGGGAGGCCCGAGCTCAGCGGGGCACGCATAAGAGCCAGTTGGGCCTTTAGCCAGGTGCTGTCTCTCCCTGTCTCCTCTTTGCAGCTCACGGTGCGAAGCGAGCAACATGATAAACAGCAGCCCCCCCTGGTGAAGTGGTAGAGGAGAAGGAGGGAGAAATGGGAGGACAAGGAGCAGGATGAGGAGGAGGAAGATTGTTATGTTTAGAGGCCACACAAGATGGTTCGTCCTTATAAACTCTAAAGTGAGAAAAAACAAGCCAGTGCTGATCCAGCCCAACTATACTTTATTTTATCAGATTTTTTTAGGGCAGGGGGCAGTGGAGGGATATGAGGGCTGCAGTGTTGTGTTATGCGGATGGGAGAGGGGGACCCGGAGTCCCAATGGAGCCAGCTTCTCACTGCTGCGATGGTGAAAATAAACACTCCACCACTGGTTTATTTACACAAGGGGTTAACTTAAACTTTGATTTGATATTATGGTACCAGAGACCGTATCCTCCTCTTTCTCGTTCTACCTCTCTTCCCCCTATCGTTCTTCATCTTTAATGCGCTTTGGTTCTTTGTCACATGTCCTCACTCCTGCTTTCTGACATGAGAATCCTGAGATAGGATTAGTGAAAATAATCAAACAAGGAAGCGAGCGGGGGTGGCCAAATATGACAACGCTGCTGAAGCATGACTTGATATATGGTAGGGAGGGCCGGCCAAACCTCAAAACTCTTCTGCTTTGGCTCCACTCATTCCCATTCACTATATTTTGACATGACTAAGGAGACAGCACGAAGACAGGGTGACACTAAATTTTGCTTCTTTTTTAAATGAAACCAATAAACCCCACACAGATAAACAATCCCCTTTTCCAGGGAGGCCAAGCTTTTAAATCATGGCATGGTGGGGCCTTTACAACTCTGCAGTTACATCTTAATGAGGTGAGTGTGAGCTTGTTATTTCACCAAAACGCCCAGCGACCCTGTGCTTGGATTCCTGACCTTAAGCAACCCTGAGAGATGAGATTTACGGCTCCCTCATTTGGCTCAGAGAAGTATGTCACTGAGCCAAAATTATAGTCTCTAATTGCACTTTAATGTTTATATTAAGGTCGACAGAACCAAACTTTTCCCCTGTAGACTTGACAGGAAAAGGACACAGAAACTGAGAGCTGAGTACAAGTCTTAAGAGAGGACACCGCACCACCTTGCCTTGCAGGATTTGGCCCAGTGCACGCTGCACCTGATGTTAGCAAAGCTCTGTGACACCAGCCAATGTCAACATAGGCTTATGGTAAATGGCTCTCGCTTGCACTGGTACAAATTGGTGCAAACTCTCCCTCACAGCAGAAGCAGATGAAAAGTCTCCCATCCAACGCCAAGCCAAACAAGCTAAAAGTTTCCGAACCATTTCTGTGACACTACTGTACAAACCTTTGCCAGTTTAGTGAGAGCCAACTGATACACCATATATTAAAAAAAAAAAAGAGTCACTGTACCTTTCTAGATATTATGTGGTGAAAGCATAATCACAGAAAACAACTGAGGTAATTTGCTATCAGGTGAAACGCTAATTTGAGGTAATTCTTCGGGCATACTGGGAAAAAACAGACCAGAATTTATCAGGGTCTGATAAACACATTATCAGACTAAAACCATCACAGTCCATCACAATTGTTAGCAGATTTCCACCTATGGCTGGTATTTAATTTGCAATGATTATGTATTACAGTGAATATAGATCAGTGAATATAGATCAGTATCTACGATACTCGGGAGAATAAACTCAAAATCAGTTATGGTAAAATCTTACATCAAAACAAAACAAAATGGTAACATTTCCCACCTCCTGTTGCGCATTCTCTCTCTGTTGGTTCAACTCTCTGACCTGCTCAGTGAGGCTCTTTTCGGCACTCTCATATGAGTTCAAAGACTCTTCAAAATGCAGCTGCAGTTCTCGCAGCTCAGACCGAAGGGCAGCTATTTCATTCTGGAGCATATAAAAAAAACACAAACTGGTTGGCTGAGTTACATGCACAGCAAGGAAATGTGAATGGAGCCAGTATGGTCCTGTCATATTTTTACCTTGTCCTGCTCCTGTTTGCGAAGTGATTCCCTGTGCAGGCGTTCCATGTCCATGTCTCTTGTGGCCAGGTCCTCTCGCAGGGATGCTAGCTTCTCTGTGAGGACAGCCTTCTCTGCCTCCATCTGAAACAAAGCCTGATCAAAACACTCTGCGAGGTCAGAATCATTCATACATAGCTCAGAAAAAGAAGCTGACTTGGCCAGTGGTTCTTGGACAAAAAGAAATCGGTTCCACGGTTCTTATTTGTTATTTACTGTTGGTAATGTTTATATTTTCCTAGCGTCTGCACTCTTTCCCTGTATTTGTCTCCTATTATCTTATCTATGAATTTGAACCTTCGTCTTCCTCATTTCCACTTCCTGGTTTACTTTAATTATTGTTTTTCCTTGCAATTCTCCTTTACCTTAAGATTCTTTCCTCATGTTTCCTTGATTGCCTTCACCTGGTTGTGTGTTCCCTCCTCTTACTGGTTATACCTGCGAATATTCACCCCTATGTGAGTATGTTTTCAAAATGCTTGTCTTTGTCATTCTTCTGTTGTAACTCATTCTCTTTCTGCTTTCTTAAGGAACTGTTTTATCTTCCAGTCTTGTATATTTCATCTGCAGATCTTCTGCATGCTAAAAATATTGACACCCTCATGTTAAGATATTCCTCCATATCTTCAATGTCGTCCCCTGGCCTACCATCAAATACACAAACATTTTAAGCATCACTAGCAGTCATAAGATCCATAAGAAATCTGCAAAGACCACCTCATATACCTGCTGCTTTTCATTTTCAGCCTGCAGGAGACTTTGGCTGAACTCCTGCTTAAGCCTGGCCAGCTCTCCTCGCACCTGCTGCAGCTCCTTCTGGCTGTGCGCACGCAGCTCCTCACACTGTCTGCGCAGCTGCTCCTCGGCCTGCTCCCGCTGAAGCATCAGCTCCACGCGCTGCTGCTCCTAAGGACCAGCAAACAGAGGCTTCAGTACAATTAACAGATTAACAGACAGTGAGACCAGCAAACTCAAAGTGCACCTTCTGCTGACGTTCTGCTTCGAGCTGCTCTCTGTGAATTTGCTCTTTGCTGGTCAAAGTCAGCAGGGTACTCCTCTCCACCTGAGCCAGCTTTTCCTCCAACTTAGTTGTTTCTTCTTTTGCTTGCACACATTGCCTTTCAGCATCTGCTCGCATCTGAGCAGCTTCACCTGCACAGATAAACCTCAGTATGTACTGGTAACATTACATGAAGGCTTTAAATATGTTTGTAAAATATCTCTTGTTGATGCATCTTTACTCTTGAAAATAACCTTCCTATCTCTGAGAGTGAAGTTCTCAAACAACATTTTTCAGCTACCTCAGGTTTTTTTGTTTGCTGAAGGTTTGCTGAAGTTTAAATAGTTTCATTTAGTTTTACCTGCCACTTAAAAAAAACTTTAGGATCACTCCAGTCCTGTGGTGCTAGTTTTATGGCAAGAAGATGTGTGCAGGCGTGACCATGGGGTAATATTATTTTCTGATCTGTTGAGCAAGTGTCTCCATGGCATCAACTGTAAGCAAAGCCAGGCTGCAGCACAGAGAAAATTAACTTACTTTATAATAATATCTATTATATCTAAACTGCCTATCAGATATAACCACCGATCAACTAAAGCTGCCGTAGGGCTGTTCTGGATCATTTCAGTCCACTTTAACCCCTGCTTATCTGATTCACGCGTATGTTTGTACAGAGTGGCGAGACCCTGGTCAGCTGAGAAAGCAGCTCCAGTAATGCTGCAGCCCAGCTGTTGCAGAGCTCACAGCTGAAATATGGATCTCTTGTGTGTTGCTGGAAAGGCTTCACGGCCGGGGGGCTTGGCACAGAGAACAGTGGGGTCTCTGAGGGAGAAGGCTACTCACGCGTCAAGGCCTCGTTAGCTGAAAGCAAGCCGCGCCTCTCCCCCTCCAACCTGGTGCGCTCGGCCTCCAGAGACGAGGCAAGCTCCTGGCTCTCATACAGGGCCGTCTCCAGGGACTCCTTCTCTGCTCTGCAACACAGTGGTTAAACTGGTTGAGTGCTGAAAAAAAGACCTTTGAACCTTTTAGGTGTAGAAGGTCATAAAACCCAATAATCCATCACGAGCGTAGTTTCCAAATAAAACCATGTTACTTAAAGACTCCTGTTACACGAGACTCGCTACGCTTTAGAAAGTAAAATTTGTTTAAAAAAGTCAACATGACCGTAAATACCCGACGGCAGTTGGTTTTATTTAAACAAACACACAGATACACACTGCGATGCTTTTTAGGGACACTGTGTGCTCGCTTACATTCATTCCTTACACTCTCAAACTAAACATTACTGATACATGCCTAACTCCAATTTATGCTGAATGCAAATGCTAAAAAACAAACTGGTTTTAAATATCAAATTGGTCCCAAACATTTCAGAGGTCCAACCACACAAACAAATACACACAAACACACACACACAGAGACCTCAATGCAACCAGCTCCTGCGTGAGACCACAGGCCTTTCGGTCAGCGGAATTTAGCTTGACATCCAGAGCTGCCTTGTCCTTGGCCAACTCCTCCCTGTCATGGGTAGCTCTCTTTATGGCTGCGGTCTGTGTCTCAAGCTCCTTCTTGCACGCACACAGCTCCTCTGTCACAGATTGCAACTGCCTTTTGACCTGGAGACGAGCACAGGCAGGAAAAAAAAAACCCTTTTCTTTACACAAAGTCGTTATAGATGTTAAAATATTGCATTTGCAATTCATAACAGACTTATGACAAATACATTTTTGATTATTCTCAGCCAGAATCTTGTTCATGACAAGTGGGAGAGAGAGTGGAGTTTGAGAATGACAGATGGATACCCTCACCTATGGCCACGACCTTAGTGTGGTAAATGAAGGTAAAAAATAAACAAAATCAGGGATATAAGAGGCAGGATGAGGTTCATCTGAAGGGTGTCTGGGTCAGCCTTTAAACAGGGCCTTCGGTGTAGATCTGCTGCTCCTTTCTGAAAACAAGTTAGCTAAGGTGGTTCAGAGATGCCTTTTGAACAACTGAAATTTCAGTGATATCCAAACAGAAGAAGATGCAGGGCAGCAGCAGAGTTTCCAGGATGTTTTAAATTGAATGGAAAGAGGTGGACAACAGCCACCGTAACTCCACCAGGGGTTAGTGAAGTCCTGTTACCGTCGTAGTGTCTTGAACTTGGCCTAACAAATGAGGGCCAGATCTGACTGTGAAACCGAGGACTATCTTGTGAATACACCCAGGATAATCCCCCTTTCTGACTCCAATAATCATCCCAATTTATCAAATAAAGTTCATTTTTTTATTCAATATGACCTGAAAAAAGCAACTGAGCCAATAAAACAATTAGTAAATTGTTCCCTGAGGTCACACAGACTTCTATATATGGAGTCTTTTTGGAACTAGAGCTGTGGCCCCCTGCAGGACATTAAAAAGATGCGAGTAAATCATTTCTTCTTTGATTTAACTTTTCAGACCTGGAAACTACACTGATGTGTCTTTTGGGGAGGACAATGAACCTTTTAGGTGGGTGAAGCCTGTGGAACGTGAAAATCCCAGCAGAAATAAATACTAAACCACTTAAAATTTGGCTCTAATGATTTTAAATGTAGACAGACCTCCTGCCTCCATAAACATTCATTAGGAGGACAGAGCACCCTGTAACTGTATAGAAGCTGCACTAAAATGTGATTCAACCGTGAAATAATGGAACTAACAAAATGGTTCCAAAAAGTCTCAAACATCATTTGTTTTAAGTTTACAAAGTTAACAAGTTAAAGAATGGACTGAATCACTTTGAGGGAAGGTTTGTTTTTTATTTTAATTTAAAAGCACATTGATTTGCTTCTATAATAAGCACAAGAGCTTTCAGTGCATATTAATTTATGCTGCCTGTTTCCGGGTCACGCTTTCTCTCTCTCTCTGTCATGCTCTCAGGTGGAGAGGTGGGCAGAGCTGCCATTTCTTGGGTTTGTTCCTGCACACATGCAACTCATTACCTTCATCAGTACTAGGTACTTAAGGACCGGCTGTGGTAGTGTCTCCACCAGATCGTCGCCTCCACTTTGGTGGTAAATCGGCTAACCTCATGTAACTGAGATTTCTGCAAGTTTCGTAAAGTAACTCTTGCGTTTGATCTGCTTCCCAGTTTGCCTCCTGGAGTTCTTGCTTTACTGCTTTTGAAACCTCCCTGCTGCCTCTACTGGAGTCAAAAGACCACAGTTGGACTTGTACTTCAGCTGCATTCATGTTCTCTGACTTTCTTTGGAAACGAGGATTTACCAGCCTGCCCACCAACTACCTCTCCCTTGGTTCACTCTTCTCCCTGGACAAATTAAGATTTCAAAGCTGAGAATCATTAAGCAATCTCAGGCAGCCTCACAGCTCTGGACTTCATTAACTGATTCTCTCCCACTTCACAGATTCTTACTGAGCTCCATTACTGCTGTTAGCTGCCACCTGAGAAACATACACCAATTTTTTCTTATCTTACTTTGAAAAAACGTTTTAAAGCTTCGCCATTTATCCGATTCTGCTTCCAGCTGCTTCCTGCCGCCAGCTTTATAAAAATACAAATTTTGTCTGATCTGGAGCATTACAAAACCAAAGCCTTCCCAGAAGTGCGAATTCACCCCAATGTCAGACTGCGCAATGCTTAGTCTCATCTCTCTACAGGCCTTAGTGTGTAAAGACTCATGCGAGTTTCCAAACAAACTATACTTTTTTTTTTTATTTAAAGGTTGCTAAGAAGAAGCCTCTCCTCTACAATGAACGTGACACCACAATTTGTTGACAAACTTGCATCTTTGGACAGATACAACCAATGAGGAGATGTATGGCCTTAAGGCACAGTGCCACTTTTGGAGAAAACGAACACAGCCCAAAAACCTTAAATCAGCTGTCAACACAACGAAGGAGGGCTGATGATTTGGTCTCGTATTGCAGCCACGGGACCTGGGCACCTCTGAATGCCAAAGTGTTCTAGAGTAAAATGTGAGGCCATCTGTATGAAAGCTAAAGCTTGGCCCAAACTGCCTCATGCAACAGGACAATGATCCCAAGAACAGCAGCAAATGTACAACAGAGTGGGAGGGGAAAAAGAAAGGAATCGTGGTTTTGCAACGACAAACTCGAAGTCCAAGCTTTAAGACCACAAGAGAGCTGTGCATAGTCAAACACCTGCAAACCACAAATGAACTGAAGCAATTCATCCACAACCATGAAAGAGACTGAAAACATACAGAAAACAATCAACTTGTTGCTGCTAAAGGTGGTTTTACAAGCTAGTAAATAACTGGCTGTACTAAACTTGCTTTTTCACACGACACTAGTCGGGTAATTGCATATGAAGTCTTTCAAAATCCGTAACTTGTTCTGAGTAGCCACCTATCCCACATGTTGATCCAAATCTTGAAATTTAACCTAAAAGGCACTTTTGAAGTTTACACCAGTGAATTATTAGAAAACAGGTCGAACATTCATTGTATCACTGGCTGGTTGTTTTCCTCTATATCCAAAATAAGTTGGTGCAGTTTATTATAACTATTGATGGCTGCAGACTAGTGTTTAAGGTGTGATTAGTCTTATCAGTAAGTACTCAGAATGACCCTAATATACTGTACCAGTTACTGACACACGAGCACACTATATTTAACCAACCCCTGGTACTTCTAATATTTCACTGCAGCAGAATGTTTGAAAAGCAACAATCACTATAATTTGATTTTGGACCAAACAAAAAAAAAATGAACTCACACTAACTAAATATTAGCACACAATGTCTTTCAGCCTCTCCTTAGGTAAATATTCAAGTGGATGAATTACACCAATGTTATGGGTGTGTGTAGGCCCCCAATATGGGAATGAAACATGAGCTCAGTGCGATGCACGCCGCTCCAGGGTTTGCTTTATCCGAGGTTGATTTATTTTTACAGATAAGGTATCTAAAAATGTTTGGAAGGAATTTGTCAGATTGTTTAGGTTTGTTATATTTTTGCTCAGATCAACATGGATATCCTGGTTTCACATTCAGAACAGATAATACAGCAGGAGAGGATTCTTTTCATTCTTTAGAGGACGAAACAGGGGGATCTGGATCTGCTGAGGAAGAATGGAAATACTTTAGGTGTTAATTTATTGCTGCTTTCACCAAAACTCCTGCTGGATATTATATGTCTGTCTATTTATCTTTTCTAGTTCACATTTGTTCACCAAGATCCCCTGCTTGTTATTTCCCAAGTTACACATAAAGCACACCGAGGAGCTCTGCATATCAAATGTGAGAGGAAAAAACACAGCAGATGCATCCAGGACCTCCTATGCATTTTAATGTGACAACAAGCTCCGTGAACCTGCTGAAAGCTGTTAATAACACCAGCACAATTCTCCAAGGCGTCGGGAGCAGGGAGGAGTGTGAGCGGGCTGACCTGCGAGTGCTTCTGCAGTGCCTGAGCTTTCTCCTTCTGCAGGAGGCTCAGCTCTGCTTCTAGCTTCTGGCAGAGATCCTGCAAGTGGCTGTGGGAGCTCTCCAGGGCTTGTTTCTCGACAAGCAGATCCATCACCTCCTTTTGTGCCCGAGCTGCTTCCTCTCTGGCCGCTGCCCGCTCCGCCTCGGCTTCCCGTCTACGTTCACCGAGCTCCATCTTCTCTCCTTCTGTCTGGAAGGGAAGTCAAAATAATTCACTTCACTTCCTTCTGGTAGCAAGTCTACTCTGGGCACTTACTTATTTTCTAAACTAACTTTAATTTCAGTGATCTCCAGGATACAAAAACTGCCGGTATAGAGTAGGGCTACAGGATTTGTAAGACTAAGAGGATTCTCCAAATCAATAATATCAGATAATATGTTCTTAATCAAAATCAACCCTATAGTCCTTGTATACTAGTTATATCCTTTATTTACTGTAAGTTTTAAAGCACCACACTGCTGGCACATCTGTGAATCACAGTGCAGCACACAACAGATCATGTTAGTTCCCTCACCTCATACTCTACTTCATTTTGGATGTTATAAGGGACTGCATGGCTACTGACCTGCAGCAGAAGACGACTGAGCTCCACCTTGTCTTTTGCTAAGCCTTCACTAAGGGCGGCCATTTTGTCGAGAGAATCTTTGAGGGCAGCCTCCTGATTCTGCAGTTTGGTGAAGGCCAACTCCTGCGCAGCACTCTGAGACTCAATCTGTGGAGTGATTCGATAATATTAGAAGAAATACGACAACTCTCACAGAGACTTTGTAAACGCTGAGCTGTTAACCTTGGTGAGAGCAAGAGTGAGGCTGGCCTTGTTGTCCTCCAACACCTCCTTCTGCAGGGTGATTTGGCTCAGAGCCTCCTTCACCATCACAAGCTCCCTGCGCAGATCCGAGTGCTTCCCTTCGAGCTCCTGCAGACTCCTTTCACTGAAACAGAAATTATATCACATGTTTAACTCCCCACCACTGTTCTGTTGGTCTCACACACAATCCCTTTAACAGTAATCTATCTGTACTTTAAGAAATGAAGAAATGTTCTGTTTTTCTTGTTTTTTGTTCGATTGCATGTCCTCCTCCAATTCTCAGCTAATCAAATTTTTTTAGCCCAAGAAACCCTGAAAAGGGGAAAGAAAAGTATCCCTCACGCATGAGTGCAGTAATGCTATGTAAGTCATTTACATTTTCATCCAAATGTCATGTGGGTGCATTGCCGGCTGGAGAATGACATGTGTTACTGATCTGAACTCTAAACAAACGGGGCTTGAAAACAATCACGCCTGTCAGGATGTGCTTTGTGTAATGGTCATTCTCTGTGATCTTGCTGTACCCTCTTTGGGCCTCTGTGTGCTGGCGTGCCAGCTGCATCTCTAGATCCTCCCTTTGCTGCCTTAGGAGATCCCTCTGTCTCTGAAGTTCTAGCGAGGAGCTCTGTAGTACCTGCATCTCGGCTCGCTGGGAGTCCACTTCCTGCTGAAGCCCTGACAGCAGCTTCTCCAGGCTGCTTTTCTCACTGTGTGATGTGGTGAAAGGAATAAGCAGTGGAAAGGGCCAAAGCATGTTCAATAGTTTTCTAAATGCCTAAATCAAAGTGTAGTCAAGAAAAAAGAAGTAGAAGTACTTGGTGAGGATGTACCTAGAGATGAGCTCCAGTGAGCGGCGATATCTGTTGCTGTCCCTGAGGCTTTCCTCTAAAGCGTTTTTAGCCTCCTGACTTTCTTGCCTCCCATCCTGGACCTTCAGCTCCAACTCTCTCCTCTCAGCATCCCTCTCCTGCTGGTGTTCGCGCAATGTGTCCACTTGCTCCAGAGCAGCCCCCAAACGTGCACGTAGCTCCTGCAGATTATAAGTGTGAGTGATTAAGTTGATGAGCTTTTTAAGCTTGAAAGGCTGCAAATTAAAAATTGACATGACACACAGTTACATGAGAAGAAAAAATGAGAGAAAGACAGAACACCATTTACACTCACATTCATACCTGGGCTGATTTAGAATCACCAATTCAATTCAATGAAATTTTATTTATAAAGCGCCAAATCACAACAACAGTCACCTCAAGGCGCTTTATATTGTAAGGTAGACCCTACAATAATACACTTAACATGTACATCTTTGGACTGTGGGAGGAAACCAGAGTACCCAGAGAGAACCCACACAGGCCCAGGGAAAAAAATGCAAACTGCAGTAAGACTCCAGCCAGCCAGTAGATTCAAACCCAAGATTCTGAGTTTAGACTGTGACACTTGCAGAGGATGTAAAAGTATTGTATTTCCATTTTGCATCAACGGAGCTTAAATGTGTTTTTCAGCCCTGAAAATTTCATATGGATGTCTTCTGGATTTATGAAGCTACAATGCAATGCAATGCAATGCAAAAATTAACTGACTCTGAACCTGCAAATTTTCACTAATGTGCTTTGTGGGTTATACCTGTGTTTGTTTCTGGTGTTTGGAGAGAGCATTCTGTACTAATATCACAGTAACGTTCCTAAGAGGAGAACGGCCATGAAGAGGCGAGGTTGACACACTCTCAGGGCCACAGCTGTCCTCCTCACTGCTCACTAACTATAAAGAAATTAAAGTAAAAACAAGAGACATTAATGACTTCATTAGATAACAACTTCACAATCTAGTTCACTAGTTGTTTTGTTCCGACCTGGTGAACATGGTGTAAAATCCTTTGGAGGGCTTGGATCTCTGTGTGGAGTATTTCCATCTCTGCTTTATCCTCGGTTCGCCTTGTCTCCTGAGCAGGAAACCATTTAAGTCAGATAAGCAGCATACATTGAGTAAGTCTGACATTCCCCAGACTGCAGCCCTCTAGACTAGGAAGTTATGGACTTTATCAAGCCTCAGGTCCAGACTACAGCCAATTTAGCTATCTGCCACCTCCTACCACATATTCCCAAGGTCCTACCATCCTGTCCAGACTGATCTTCATGGTGTTGAGGCTGGCATCTTTCTCACTGTTCTGGCTTTGGAGGTGCTTCATTGTGTCGGTCAGTTCCAGGATTCTAGACAGACCATGAAAAGAGGGTTGAGGAGAGTTCAGGAGACATCAAAGAGAAGGGAGAAAGAGACTGGCATGTACTCCTTCCTCTAGACCATCAACACTATCATGTTCTGCTCATAGTCCAAAAAAGATGGTACAAATGACTTGATTCCCATTACCAGATAACAGAACTAGATTTACTGCATATATAAAAGTTTAGGATTTCATCAAGCGGATTATATTTGTCTTTTCGTTCAGGCATTGAAAATAAGAATGTTCTAAGTGATCAAACAATTGCACTGCACATGACCTCAAAGCAAGTATTCCTGTTTCAGTTTAAGAAAATGAAATAGCGACAGCCCAGGGCAGTTAGTCTTACCCAGAGATTGAGTTACTCAGTTACTATATTAAGTCTGAAACCAGCGGTGCATGGTCATTAAACAAAATGAAGTTTACCATAGGACATTTTCACAAAGGAACCACATTAAGTTAAAAGACAGACATGGTAGATGTTGCTTTTTGAGAATAAAATAAAAAGTTGAAATATCAGGAATAAAGTTAATATTTAATGAATAAGGCTGACCTAAAAAATAAAAATTAGAGGAGGAAGCGTTTTAGCATTGTGAGAATAAAGCTAAAGCTTTGAGAGAAAATGTAAAACATGTCAATATTACACTTTACATTTCAAGAATAAAGTTCACTCAGTAGATTTCACCTTAACATCTTTTACTTAATCTTGATACGCTGACTTTAATCTTGACATCCCAACATTAATCTCAACATTTCAACTTTGATCTTGATAAATTTTTATTTTTTATTTTTTTTGCATCTTCACTCTGTTCTCACTGTTTTACTCAACATTTATTAACATTGTTAACATTTCATGAGTCTTGACATGCTTTTACCTGGAGTTGAGTTTGACTTTCTCTGCATCGCACTGAGCCTGAAGCTGCATAGCCTCTTTCAGCTTGTCCTTCAGCTGCCTCTCCAGAACGGACATCTCCACACCACCACCAGTGCTCCCTTGCGTTACTCTGGCCTCTAAGTTCACACAGGCGACCTGCAGCTGCCGGCTAGCTGCTACACACTCGGTACGCATATTAGACAGAGTTCTGTTAAAAAATAACATTTGCAGAAATGCGTTATTACATTTGAAATGATTTAACAACTAAGAAAAGCAGATGATGGTTACATTCAGTTGCAAACTTTTATCCTAATTTTAAAAAACCAAGTTGCATTATAAGATGATGGATGTCTCTCATGATTAAGGTCTGAGAACGGAGCTCTCTTTGTTTAAGTTTAAGTTACAGCTTCTGACATGACAAAGCTGTCTATGAACTGAGCACTGGCTATAAAAGCAAAGTACACTAGAATACAGTGGTTCAGCACTGTAGAAGTCAAGTCTCCCTGAAGACAACAGCTCAGGCTTCATCCTGATGGATGATTTCAACAGTAAGCACAGGCAACTTGAGCAGTATTTCCCCCTCAGTGAGAAACAATAAGCAGGGGCCAATGACCCTGTTGACCTGCTCCACTTTGATGTGTGGCTGAGAGAGGTGGGTTGTCGTCACAGTCGTGAGACTTACAGGAGAAGGTGGGGGTTTTGTGGAATCCTGACTTGCCGGAGGGATTCTGGCAGTGCGCCACACTCACCTGTCAGTGAAAGTCCTTAGCTGGGTGAAACTGCTCCGCAGGGAGGCGGCCTGGCGCCACAGCACTCTGACATGAGCCTGTTCCCGACTCAACCGGGAGGCACACGTCTGCAGAGACAAGCAGCAAACCGGAGTAGAACCTGGCGGTAAGGTGGTGTGGGCCGCTTACAGCAACCTTTAATTTTATTGTGATCCCAAGCAGATGCAATAATAGAACTCCTGGACTCACACTGGCACACATACAAATAATTGGATTTCCCTGAATCAACAGATGTAGCCCATTTACAGCACGAACGCCAGATTGTTTGCACAAAATTTTCCTCCCCCTCAGCAGTTGGAATGTTTTCACAGGAAACAACAACTCAAAAATCATAGCAGTGAAATGAACAGGGAATGAGAATGAATTGACAAAACTGGCTATGAATGGAATTCCTACCCCATGTGAACTCAACAGGAGTTTAATTGCACAATCTCTATAGAGAAAGGGATGAACCCTGTTGCCTTTCTGCCTCCAGCACCTCATTCCTGTGGTTTTTCTCACCTCTTGCTCTCTCCGCAAACGAGTGTCACACGACTCGGCATCTTCGCGGGCCTTCCATAAGCTCTCGGTTAGCCCCTTGTTGACAGTGCCCACCTGGTCCAGCTGTTCCCGCAGCATGGAATTCACTTGGCTGAGGCTGGCACTCCTGGAAACAACCCATCTTATGATACAGTGACAAATAGCTGTGTTGACAGCCTCCTATAAACCCTGTCACAGAACCCAAACTCCTTATAGTCAGCCTTATCACTCAAACATTTATTTCTTTTAGATGCACACTTGCCAGCTGTACTTACAGGGTAAACATGTGTGACAGTTTTACAATATCTGTGTCGACTAAGATTTAATATTAACCAGATCTGCCTGTAGAGTCATTTACCAAATGTTTACATCATTCTCACACTCAACACACACCCTGTTACAGTAAAGCACGCCATATTGTTTTGCTTGGTTATCTGTCTGACAGGCAGCCAAACTCTTGTTTGCATGTATGGGATTATATCGAGTTAAAAGGGAACTGACATGTGAGGAAAGAGGGATTCAATAATGAAGACTTGTAAGTGGTAGCTGTGGGACTTATCTCTACCCTATACTTATATTACACAAAGTGCTAAAGTGAACAGAGCTTAGTAACTCTGCAATAAGTGATATATTTAGGCAATAAAAATGATTGATTGCTGGCAGACTTTCCACCACGGGTATTTCAAATAAAGCTCCATAATTGTATAAATCACTGGGCATTAAAATCTGGCCTCAGCTCCAGAGGTTGGCCCACGTTTAATGTGGAGCATTATTAAAATATTCTGGAGAACAGAGTCAACATAGTCCCACTAATTTTCTCTGACAAATTGGATGCCGAGGTCATTTGCCAAGGGCAGGTTTCAGCCTCTCCCTGTAGCACGGGGAAAGGAAGAACTGCAGGGAAGCTCGAGCGACTGCTGGGAATATCTCTGATCCAAGCATTTCTCAGAAATATTTCAACTTGATTTCTGCTTCTCAAGAAGAAACAGAGAAAGAAAACAGAAGCAATTTCTTGCATCCCTCCCTTCTGATACAGCTTTTCTGATTTATGGATTGTAACTTTGTGTACTTTTTCCAGTGTTACGTATTAATTATGAGTAGAAAGCACATTTTTGTATTGCCTGTGTAACATTGGTACCTCCACTGCATAGTGGCCACCACTCACCTTTTCTGTTCCTCTTCCAGCTGAGCTGACTTATTCTGGATAACTATGTTGAGATCCTGCTCAACCCGCTGCAGGTATTCCACTTTGTCTAGGTGGCCCTGCAGCTGAACAAACACACAAAACTACTTTGGGCATCCTGATAACACTTCAACATGAGGCAATATACATAAATCACAATAAGTACAGAGTACTTATTAAAAAATCTCTGCATGGGATTTGCAATTTAAGCGCATTTAAATAAAAGCTGGACACAAAAAAGTTTACCTGTGTGTCTAAAACAACTTCCCATTCACTATATAATGCAGTACATTTAGTGTTTGACATGTGTTTTTTAACAGGTGGAACCAAGAGGCAACGATGCCAATAAATGCAGTTCCTCTAATGGCCACTTGAGGTTGGCACCAAAACGGAACAAAAATTTATAGCCTGGTGTCGTTGATTTACAGGTGTGCCCACACGGGCAGCTTTAGCCAATCATTGCCTCCAGGCCTCATGACACAAAACCTGAGTTTATTAATCAGTGAACTCGTTAGTATCGGTAATACTGTATCTTGAATATTAAGTACGTTACAAAGAGTTATTTAGGACACAGCCCATGTTATATTTTAAAGTCATATAAAATTCCTTTCCTAACAGGTAAAATGCCAGTACTTCCCAAAGAAAATACATTTACTCATTTTCTGAAAACAACAATGTGATTCTAAAATAAATCCCAGATGCAGTTATAACAGCTGATGGTTTCTGGGTTTAAATTAATTAAAAAAAATATTTAAAAGTAACGAGATTAAAAAGGGCGAAAAAGTAAAACAGTACTTTTTTAATTATTTGACTGTAATGGAATTATGATAATAATTAAGACTGATTTAATCAATATCACCCAGCATTGTGGGTGATATTGTTCTTCTTCTTCATCAGGCGAGATCATCTGCATTTGAAAACCTAATTTATAAAAAACAAAAAGAGCTTTATAAGATTTTTTAAAACATGAATCGTCGGCTTAACAGTCGGTTGGGTGTAAGGAGCAAATGATCCTCTTGATGACTCTAGAGGGCTTAAATTCTTAATTTATACCGAAGAAGTACTGACTCTAACGCTGTCGTATAAACACACCAACAATCTCATCTTCTCAGTTTCCGAAGTCTTCTCCAGAACTTGCTCTTCAAGTTCCCCACACCTCTTCTTATACTGAATAACCTAACATAAGACAAATGCAAGATCCATGGTTAGGCAGAAGAAGCTTTAAGTTAATCGTGTAGAGACGTCTAAAGTGTGAGATCCATTTCTAGCTACCTTGGTCTGCAGCTTCTGAACAAGTTGGACTTGTCTCTGTTGAGCTTCCTGATAGGCCAGCAGTTTTTGCCTGTAGACTCGCTCCTTGTTCTGTGGTTGCATGGCTTCTGTTGATACACTGTGCTGGTCTGAGTCCACCGCTGCCTGCAACATCAGTATCTGATCGAGCTGAAGTAGAGCAACAAACAAAAGCAACAAAGGAGCCTTAGAAGGATGCACATCATTGTACATGTCACACATGCCCTTTGAACTCATTTACCAGTTCGTCAGAATGACCTTTGAGAAATTTCAAGTCTTTTTTCTATAAAACCTAAACCTTCCTTGATCTCTCTCTATTGTACTGTACTCACTGTAAAATCACCCCACTAATCATAAAGACAGGATTTTGTGACTGTGCATCAAAAAAGATGGCTTAATATTTATTTATTTTATAGAATATTACTATTGTTTTCCTGTTTACTGGGGACACAGAAGCAATAAAGTTCAGCTTCCCCAGGCGTTTTGTTAGTGAAGAACGGGGGGGAAGAACGGAGCAGGAGGAACAGTGCAGTAATATGGAGGCTGCTGAGAAATTAGATTCCTCCAATGGAGCCCTTAGAGACAGGACGAGGAGCTTGGGCTTTCATTGCTCCATCATATCAAAAGGAGCCAGTTAAGGTGTTTCAGGCATCCAACTAGGAAGCAATCCTGGATTATGTCTCTTTGCTGCTTTGGGAATGTGTCAGAGTTTCCCTCCTGGAGAACTTAAGGAGGTAACTGAGAAGAAGGAGGTCTGGACACCTTTGTGGTCAGACTGTTACCCCTGTAATCTGGACCCAGATATGTGGCAGAAAATGGATGAATGCAGGTATAAATATCTTATAATCAGTAGCTATTGTATAAAATAACCACATAAATAAGCTCCTGATAAGCTCAGTAAGTAAGATTTCTAGCTACCGGCTACCTTTACTGTTGTGAATTTGGGCTATTATGTTATTTTTTTTCTTCTTCTCCTTTTTACCACGCTCATTTCTTTTGTTGTGTTCTGATATTTTTTTTGTCCGCCTCAAACAAACCAATCAGCCTCTGTTCCCTGCACCTCCTCTTCATCTCTACCTCGTCCTGGTCATTCAGAGAGCCTCATCTAAGTCTCCATCTGTTTCATTTTCACCAGCATCGTCTAGACTCTGGGAGTTCTGTCATACACGCCACTACCCAGCTCTGTCATGCTGTTTAAGAGTCAATCGCCATTAGGCAGGTTCTGTGGTTTCGATCATTACTGTTTTCAATTCCTTCAAAGTATTTTACCTTATTTAAATGCATTTCCAAGAAAAACTATGAAATTTTGATTGGCTTTAAAAATCTAAAGAGCAGCACTATTAAGCTGAAGACAGACTAAGGGGTTATAATACCAGTGCTTTGCTATGTAAAGCATGTTGGTATATTGGTGTTTATGGATATAAATCTAAAAACAGAGATGGAGATGTCCTGGTCTTTCTCATTGTAGAATCTCATTTTCTCTTCCGTATCTGAAATCCAAATGTCCTGTAACCTCTCAACCCCATACAACCTAAACTCCCTGTGCACCACCCACTCTCTATGCTGGTGCCAGACACCCTGTCCTCACTAATACAAACCACATGGCCCTAGAGCACTACAACACACTGCGTGCCTCTAGCTGCCCTTGCCGACTTCTCATTTAAAAAGAGATGAAGAGAGTGAGAGCAAGCGAGCGAGCCCCCCTCCCCTGCAATACACTCCAAACCACCATCCAAGCCCGTCAAATCAACCCTGCGACCCACTCCCTCCCTCTTCTCTTCTGTACCTCATCTCTTCTCTCGGTGCTTAATCTCTCCAGCAGGCTCCAAGAGAGCCAAGACAATAGTCTCAGTGTTCAACACTGGACCCAGCCACTTTGCCACCATTATTAACACATTTTCAAATGCCCTTTTCAGAAATTTATACTACAAACTACACTTACAGCCATCACGCACTTGGCTCCGTGCTTTTGGTGTTTTTCTCTGAGGATATGGAGAGCACAAAAACTCCTTTTACTGCCCGTTGTTGAGGTGACAGCTTTAGGGACTGAGAAGGGAGGAACAACATGGGCGGAGTGTTTGAAACGCACAGCCCTGCAGCAGCTGTGTTTAAAGGGACTCCTGGAAACAGCTGTGTGTGGAGCACTGGTGATTATGCATCTTTTCAAGTATTTTGGCACAACTAAAGCAATAACAGTGACTTACTAACAAGCATGCACTTTATAAATACACCTTGAATACAAAGCCGCAGCACACAATGTTTACTACAGGATATGAGCGCCATGTATATTCGGTGCCATGTGATGCTGAAACTGTAACTCTCGTAGCCACATCAGAAAGAAATCCAACACTGTGATAAAAAGAAACACAAACAAACAACAACAACAACAAAAAAACCTCCATCCATTACTTCAATACACATGGTGCAGAATGGAGGATTCAGATAAAGTATCCTGGTAAATTCAGGCGCTACAATAGATGGGTGATATATCTTCATGCCTCTTGTCTATGCACGAGTGTAAGGATCCTATACATGTATATTTTGAGCCTTTTACTCTGAAACAGTCCTGAACCACTATATGCACCAATATGTAGAGATTTGTAGCAATGCCCCAACAACCAACTTTGGTGAGTAATACCTGAAAAATAAAGCAAACTAAGAATTGCCAAAAACTGCAATGGCCACTCGAGGGCCCAAAAGTGAGTCAGCCATGTTAAAATGTTCAACTTCACAGCGGAAATAAACAAGTTTACAGCCTGCTACAATAAACAGATTTAGTTTGCTGATATTTTTTTGTTCTTTCATGACAATAACGATAACGAAAACCACAAAAATCGATGCTCCATATTCCCAATCAACCCAAATCTTTGACTACTCAACCAGCACAGGAGCCCTCCACTGTGCCAACATGAGGAGAACTTTATTTCTGTTAAACATTTGGGTTTTATTACATCAGGGTCGAGTTGCATGGATAATCCTTTAATGTATTTACCACCTCTTTTGATCACTTCCTTTAAAGATGAGAAAGGTTTTCTTGGTGGCATCTACTTTAAGTTGCTAATAGTTATTTTCCCCCATCATTGCTACAAATCATTGAATTAGACTGATTTTTTATAGTCACTTGTTGCTAGTCTCATTCCGTGTAGATTGATTGGTATACCAACACAGGTAGCTACAGCCAACAGCTGCCACACCGAAAACTGCTAATTTGACTAACTAAACTGGATCCCTTGACCAGGTTTGTCATGTTCAGTCTGTCTAAGAAGTTTGTGTCTTAGTTTTTGTCTGTGAAATTCTAGCATTTTTATTACCCTGTGATTTAGCCTTGTCATCTAAACATGGTCATTTCTAGTTTCACAAATCCAAGATGCAATGGCCAAAGTTCTGACACTGAGTCTTTAAAATGACTAGTTTAAAGTCAGAGGGTAGCATCATGGTGACTACATTCATCTTCTCGATATGCAAATTCAGTAATGGCAAAGATGACCACGGATTGTCCTTTCACAGCAGTTTAAACTGTGTTTTGCAGGCAAATCTGTAGTAAAGATGTAAATAATTATACTTATTACTTTTCATTGAAATGAGAAGTACATTCCAAGAAAACTCACAGTGTCTGAAACAGGAATTAGCATAGCATTAGAGCATTAGTTCAAGTTGCTGGATGAGCTTGAGATGCTGATCATGTCTGAACCCTGGATTAAATGGGACTGAGAATTTATACACACCTAAAGCTTCAGTATGCAAACAGTCAGAACACACATATCACAACCTCTAATGTGGAACACAGCTACAGCTTTATCAGAACTATCTTCTATTCCCTGGACTTCATTGACTTTCTAAAAAATAAAATACCTGACCATTAAAACTAGATTTGCATAGGTACAGCCCCTTACAGCTTGAAGGTCAGGAAAACAGATTTTCTTTTATTTAGTCAAACTGTCTTTTATTTATAAAGCACACGGAATTAATTTCCATCATCATCTGTCCCTGTTTAGACCTCACCATCCCTACAACCTGACGCACCCAATGACCAGTTATCCCTGGTAACTCCTCAAGGGCCCCACCTACCCCGACACCGAGGGTTGTTTGTGCTTTTTTTCATACATGGCCGCAGCACATGGGCTTCTTGCCAGCACCTCGCCCTTACTCCACAAAATACAGAGATGACGCTTTTTTATAGTTTCTCCCCAGTCAGCTGTAAAGCAGGAGGCCTCCAGATTAACCATGCTCCTTGCAGGAAGCTCCCAGGAGGGTGCCATAACAGCCTGGTGTGGAGAACCCCACCACTGCTAAACCCTCCTACACCGCCATCTATTCCCTTACTCCGCTTGCATCATTAACTCTCATCACTCACATCTCCAAGTGATCTTGAACTCATTGTCCTTCACAACACACCCATACGGTGGTGACTGTAAAGCCAAAGAGAGAAGCAAGTAATCCCAGTCCTCCCTCTGCATTAACTCAGGGCTTACAGGGCTTACTGTGGGCCCAGAATTGCGCTCGCTTAACACCCATGCTATTTATGATCTGCTTCAGAGCACAATCACTCTCGATCAACTTTCACGATTCCCTAAAGTGAGCTGAGCCCAATCCCAACATAGCTCCGCTCTTTGAGGTCACCTACTGCCATTCTGCAATAATGCCGAAAATGCAATTTATACAAAAACCAGCCTTTATGTCATGGTATAATTTATTCCTCCATATGGTCGCTTTGAGTCCTTTTTTTAGTTCTTTTTTAAAATTTCCAAGTATCTGTTTCTTGAGCCTTGCTTATGGCTCCGAAGTGTAAGACTTTTCAGGCCTTTAAAATGTGCTTTGAATTAGAGTTTTTATACTTCTTGATATTTATGATTTCTGCCACTCCTAGTATTGTCTCTTTTGATAAATATTTCAGACAACATCAAGGGATAATCTTGCTTTGATTCATCTGCCAGCAAGCAACAAGAGAATCATTTTCAAGGCCTTTGTGAAGTCTTTGGTGTTTGGGCCAAAACTTGCTGCCTTGCTCATGTGGTATAAGATCAAAATGCAACCCATTCAGTTACCATGTTAGGATTGCAATATCTTCTCACTGACCTAATGTAATTACATTTGGGTATCTGATAAGTATCTATCTGATAAAGTATCTTGGGAAGCACATTCTCTCGTTTTCTCCTCTATAACATTGTAAATTCATACATGTTTTTCAACAAAGATATACAATTTCTGCCTTATCCAGGAACTATTTCACAACCTCAGTCTCCTTTTCTTTCTATCTGTGGTTCACCCAGGGCGACATCTGGCCGTGACTGCGCACTCCAGCCAGCATGTGAAGGGTTACAGCTGCAATCGTTTTCTCTGGCTTGGCCTGGACCCAGAGGCTTAATAAAGGGAATTAATGGAGTGCACTATCTGTCAGATTCCTAAACACAGCTGGAGCGGATGTCCATCGCCCCCAAGCTGCCCAAAAACTTACTGTCCTACTTGAACAGCTCACCCGCTCCTCCCTCCCCTCACATTACCCCCTGAGTGCTGACTCTGTGAAAGAGCCCCAGCTGATTGTGAAAGCTGTTTATGTATCATCACTGACAGTAATTACACAATGTGGGATAACAAACAAGGAGAATGGAAGGAAAAGAGGAGGGACTGCTGAGAGCATGTTACCATAGAATGAACTTTTGGGTCATGGGGACAGCTGCTGTGACGGCCTGTAAGGGATACAAGTGATCTGTGTAAAAATGGCAAACTCATAACATAAGCTTAGTGCTCACAAACACGCGGCTGGTCTTGCACTGCTTAACGCAAATGTGTCCTTCAAGGACAATGCAATTCAAGACCTACACATACATACATAAACTCAATCAGTACAGACTTCACGTCTGATTAGAGATCTCTGACACGAGAAAAAGAGCTGAAAAGTAGGCTTTATGTCTGACTTTAAAGTTAGGTAACATGAGAAGCAGAAGAAATGTCAAAGGCTACGAGGTTTAATGGAATACTTTCATCAAAAATTCAGTCTTCAGCAGGGCTTTTAAGCATTTTCTTTCTCTGGGGAAGGTAATTAATTTTTACAATTTTGAGACAGTCTGACTTTTTGGCTGTGTTCCATTCCAATTGCAGCATAAATGAATGGGTTTGTGCCAGCAGGAAAAACAAACTAGGAACACAGAGGGGGTAGAACAGTGAAAGAAGACAGTAATACAATCCCTAAAAACAGACTTTATCTCTTTGACAGGGTTCTTATGGAGAGACCCAGGGGATTTAAAATTCCACAGGGCACTGGCAAATGGCAGTTGGTGTCAGAAATCATTCAGCATGAGTTATCTTTATCCAACTGACTGCCACACCGCAGTACTGTGCAGGCAGTCTCTAAGTGTTCAGGAGTAGGGTATGGATGTCCGTGTCTGAGAAAATGCACGTTGGCAGGCCTCCAAAAGCAACACAGAAGTTTCAGAATTCACCCCAACATGTTCTTCAACTTCCTGAGGCCATCCAACGCACAAACTAGGTCAAGGTTTATCACGGTTCAGGTGCAATTTTCTGGGGTCACCAGGGATCGCGAAGAGTGACTTAACAGAGACACAGAGGAAGGCTTTAAGAGTCCAGGTGTGACTTCACCAGCACTGTGTTAACAGTCGTTTGTCAGCTCAGAACCTTAAGAAAAGCTCACGATTCTGAGCGGACAAACACTCTTTGTTCAACTGACTTTGGCCACAGACATTATGATATAGAGACACCGAACTCAATGAACCCTGAAATCTACAGGGGAAACATAAAAGATGGTGACACTTGTTTTTAGATGTGTGGTTTCATTATAGTATTAAAGATATTTTTGGGTGAAATTCTCTTTTTTTGGCATTTTTGTTGCAGATAGAATTACACAAATGGTGGCACACAGGATTGAGCAATGAATGAAGTTGGAATGTTGTGTAACAAAAGTAGAACTTCAGTAAAAGAACTTAAAAAAAAAAAAGCTTTTACATTTTTTTTAATGTAGTTTATTTTCCTGGTAACAGAAGTCTGGACCATTTTCTCAAGAATCATACTTGAGGATTCTTACGAGTTTGCCCAACTTGTTGTCTTGTATTTGTGAATTTGGACAAGAGTGTTGACCTCGGCTTGAAGTCCCCCAGGGTGTCCTATGAGGAGTGCTTCGGCAGTATGGATTATTAGGACAATTGTTAACCCTTTAAAGCTGAACCTTGAAATAATTGACACAAAATTAATTTATTTTTAAAATTGAAATGTTTATTAAACATTTTAAAGATATTTTAAATAATAATTTGCATATATTAGTTATAATTGTATCATGTAACATCATTTTTTTTGTATTGTATTGATTAAAATATATTTTTGGCAATTTAATTTGTTTTTTGTTGTTTTTTGTGTGTGTGTGGGGGGGGGGGGGGGCCTTTTTTGAC